>NCSK02000108.1:0-102976 GCA_002276475.2 Chlorociboria aeruginascens | reverse complement strand
GTCACCGTCGCCTGGGTCGCCTCCCTCGCAAGAAGATTACCGCAGTTGCATTCGATCCGGGTCCGGTGCCCGGTACCGGGCTCGCGCGCGAAGGCCACCGGTTTCGAGACGGTGGCTCTGGGAGTCGGTGCTGCCGCGCGCGTTTTCTGTGCTGATATCAGGTCCTGGGATGAGTGAGTTCGAATGTTCGTTCATACGCAGAAAGAGTCGGGCTCGAATCTAGCGCGGCTTGCGGTTGGGAGAGTAGGCCTGAGCTTTTCCTGGCGTCTATCTGCAGGGGGATAAGGTTATTCCGGCACAGGGTGAAGAGGAGAAACGACGGCTTTGAGACTGTCTAATAGTTCCTGCTAATGTCGTCTATAATTATTTTGAAATAACTTTCCAAATTATTTGATTTATTTATTCTTATTTTTTATTTTATTTGTTTATTTATTTTTATTTTTATTTTTATTTTATTTCTAATTTTTTATTTATTTATTTTTTTTCTACTCGTGCCTTCCCCCCTTCTTTTCCCTTGAGCAACAGATCAAATGTTTAATAAAACTGACCGACTTATCCACTAGCTTAAATAATATTTTTTATTTGCTTTCGAAATATTATGCTTATTTAGCATTTTGTTAGCAGCACGGGGGAACGAGGATCTGTACCAACTCGCGCGGCCGTAATAATGCTACGGACGTCCAGATTCACCAGGAGTTAGCCGCCTTCCCCCTTCCAGCTTAAGCCGAGGTCCGAGACGTCGGTCAGTCGGGGAGGCCAGCCGATGCCGAAAACGGCCGCTTCCCCACATCCCACCGTGTCGACACGCCCCGGCCGAAATTGGATAGTCCACGGGCACGTGAGCGGATGCGAAATCCGTCGTGCGTGTTGTGGTGGCAGCAGGGATCCGTGGCCAGCGCCCACCGCCCACCATTGCCGCATCCCGACACGTTCCGTCTCTGCACCTGACCGACACGATCGGTTCCGATCGCTTTGGCTCTCTCTGGCTCTCTTTGCTGCAGGTTCTCTTTGCGGCGGCGGCCACAGGAATGGGAACCGAGTCAGGGCCACCTGTGAATGACTCGGTTGCCGCCGCCCTTCTTTCGAAAACGAGTCCTCTGCTATCATGACGAGCAGATCTCAGCCCTCCCCCCCCCCCCCCCCCTGCAATCGGAAAGAAGCTGCAAGGCTACGAACATCTTGTCGTGTTCTGGGATCCGAGCTCATCCGCGTGACTTGGGTCTGGGAAAAAGCTTTGCCGTCGGATTTCACGGCACCAAGGCATTACGAGTCCTCCTCCTCCCTTTACCGCTAGGCCGACGACCATGAAGATTGAAGATCGCATCGAACCAGACATCTCCACCAGAACCAACCCTCCCCCCTCTTCCCCCCGCCGCAATCCCGCTCTAGATGCGCAGCTCTCGAGCGGTGGGCCGGTGGCTCCCGATCCTCCCCACTCCTGTGCCCAGCGAGTGCTGGTGTGCCAGTGATGGATGGATGGATGGATGGATGGATGGATGTATATATCCCATGTTGCGATGGGATGGCGAGATGAATGAGGGAAGTGGTGCGTCGTAGCCATCCACCATACAGCCTTTGTCAGCGGCCGTGCATGGAACAAGATCATATTCCTGTATGGGCCCTCGCGGAGATGGAGACGCTGGTCTGCATGTGATGGTTCTGGGTGGCTTCTTGCGGAGCCTGGAATGCACCTCCCCCGTCCCAGGACGAAGGCATCGGTCCTAACCCCGTTGGGTATCATCTGGCGCGCCGGGACCCACCCCAGGAGCCATCCCCGCCCGTGGTTGGCTGGCCGCCCCGTCTCGCATGCCCGCCATGACCCCGTTGGGGTTAATGCCGTCCTAGCCCCTCATGTTCAGAGACGCCGCGGGATGAGATGATGAAGAGTATATGGACTCCCGGAGTGGTTCAATCGAGCATAGCTCTCTCCACAACTCTCGTCCCTTCTCCAGAGTTTCCTCTCCTTTCTTATATTAGTTCGCCCACCCCTCCGACTCCATCCGCCCCCGCGTTTGCACCTGAAAACTCGGAACTCTGCACCCAGTACTCGCTCTCGCACTCTCCCACTCGCACTCTGTGATCCTATATTGTGTTCCTTTGCACCAGTCTTGGTGGGCAAGGTGCTCGAGGAGTGAGGGTTTTCAACTCCCTGGGATCTTCGTCTGCCCCTCCGTTACTCCGATGAAGTAATTGGGCCCTATCACATGCTCAAGCCGCCCTCGCCCCACACGAAATCCACACCATCATGGGTAACAACGAAAATACACCGTCCATGGACTCCAACGCCTCAATCGAGTCGTTATCACCTCGAGCCACAGAGCCTAATCCCAATCCCAAGAAAAGGGCGGTCCTGGTCGATGCGGCAGGAAATCCAAAACCCGTGAAGAGAAGGGCCGCGAAAGCATGCGCGGCATGTAGAGCGCGGAAGGTGCGCTGCGATGTCATGCAGCGATACCACATTACAGCAGATGGAGAAGTGACATGTTCGAACTGTACGATGGATGGGATCAGGTGTGTCATTGAAGAGAGTAAGCGGAGAAAGTAAGGATTCCGGCCTAGAGGAACGGGCATTCGCTGATTTCCCACCTAGAAAGCAGTACAATGTGCAGCTTCCAAGCCCCGCGTCCATTGCTTCGCAACAACCAGCGATGGATGCTACTCACGCGTGGAGAAATGGGCTCGTGAATCCTACCGACACGATGAATGCCGATGGTCGAAGGTCGAGTGAGTCGAGTAGTGGTGAGGACTACGGGTCTCACGTACCCCATCCAATCTGTAAGCCCAAGAGGATTTCATCTGCAGCGCTGCATTCTCCCTGAAGCCGAATTGACTTGACGATTTCAGATCAAACCGTGAATCAGCAGCTACACAATGGTCAGATTGCCCGGAAGCATCTTCCTCACGAATTTGGATCAGATCCTGCTTACGCCCTTCTCACATCTGCATCAATACACGGTGATACGAAGCGGACGCACCTGGTGTCTTCCATCCAACCCCCCCTCCCACACCTCAAACACAAGCTTCCGGACTATGTCAAGCCACTGCCTCCGAGAATGACCTCGGTCGATATTGATTATCTGTATGCCAAGGGTGCATTGTGTTTACCAGAGGTACACGTTCGAAATGCCTTGCTCCGGAGCTTTATTGAATACGTTCATCCGTATATGCCATTAGTAGAACTTCACGAGCTTCTGCATATCATAGATGAGGGGACCGGGGAATCGGGAAAGATAAGCTTGTTGCTTTTCCAAGCAATTATGTTCACAGGAACAGCGTTTGTGGACCTCGAATTTCTCAAGGCAGCTGGATACAGTAGTCGGAAAGCTGCGAGGAGAGCTTTCTTTCAAAAAGCGAGAGTATGTCATGTCTGCCATTCCCCGGTGAGAAGCTCTTCTCTAACCCGA
This sequence comes from Chlorociboria aeruginascens, assembly GCA_002276475.2. Classification (NCBI taxonomy): domain Eukaryota; kingdom Fungi; phylum Ascomycota; class Leotiomycetes; order Helotiales; family Chlorociboriaceae; genus Chlorociboria; species Chlorociboria aeruginascens. The sequence goes on along the minus strand of NCSK02000108.1, from coordinate 99,572 downwards.
TAGGTTCTTTACGATTTCGACTATGAAACTGATCGCGTCTCGCTCGTCCAATCACTCCTTCTCATGACTTACTGGTACGAGACGCCCGATGATCAGAAAGATACGTGGCACTGGATGGGAGTCGCGATTTCATTAGGACATACTATTGGACTCCACCGCAATCCCGAGAACTCGGATATGGATGGCGCTCGGAAAAAGCTGTGGAAACGCATATGGTGGTCGTGCTTCATGCGGGACCGTCTCGTAGCTCTGGGAATGCGACGGCCGACACGCATAAAGGAGGAGGATTACAACGTTCCAATGCTTACCGAAGACGACTTCGAGATCAAATCATTGCCCGACACCAATATGGTGATCTCGAAAGACTGTGGTCTGATCAGAGATGTTGAAGCACAGAGAAGTTCGGCAAGGATGACCATTGCAAATGCCAAACTCTCCCTCTGTATCAGTCACGTCTTATCCGCCCAGTACTCGGTTCTTGTAAAATACCAGGGCATGCAGTGTAAAGATGGAAGTGCTGCCTCGAGCATCATGCTGCTCCCCAAGAAATTAGACCAGACAGACGAGGTGAGACGGTGCGACCTTGAATTGCAAGAGTGGGTGGATGGGCTTCCGTCCTGCTGCGTTTATTTCCCGGAGGTCCTTCCAGGGAACAGCGGATCACCAATATTTGTCCAGCGTGCTCTGCTACACATGGTTTATCAAACCACGGTTTCAGCCTTACATCGGCCTCAAGTTCTACCGGATGCATCTCAGAGAGACAAGTGTATTGAACTACATGAGTTGTCACGCAGAAAAGTTTGCGATGCTTCCCGTGAGATCACGAGATATAGTCAAGATTTGCATTCTTTTGGCCTGGATCGATACCTCCCAACCACAGGCGTTACGGTGCTCCTTCCCGCAATCATCATCCACCTGTTGGATATCAAATCATGCAATGATGAGGCACGTCAAGCAGCTGTGGATGGATTTCAAAAATGCATGATAGTGCTCGAGAAATTGCGCGAGACCTACGCCTCTGCTGATTACGCTACAAAGTTCCTGGAAGCTGCCATCGCAAAGGCACAACTCGATATCCAGCTTCCCAAGGCCCAGAATACCCCGGGTGCCCCCAATGGATTTCTAAGCACTGATAAATTGAACGCGCGAAGGGTGAGACCTCGTCGTCCATCTACGACCGAATTCAATCCACAGACCACGTTTCTGGACGGTGACGCGTTGAGTCTGGAGGTTCCAATGAATCCACCCTCCAACTACAATTTGATTTCAATGCTCACTCCCCCAGAAGATAAAGACCACCAATTCGCAGACGATTCTGTAGGTATAGCCCAAGATCCCAGCATCGGCGTTCTCGACACTCAACTAGACTTGGAAGACTTCGTGAATTTCGATGAAAATAGCGACATGTGGAATGTCCAACTTGGCGAGAGTGCACACGGAGAATCAGGCGGTTTCTTAGGCGACATGAGTTGGATTGATCATGCACCTACCTGGAGTCGCATGAATAGCCCGGCGCCTGAGAATGGACTCGGTGCTTCGGTTCTTTTGGGAACCCAGAATAATGAGGTGGGAGTTATGGCTTAGATGGTTCACTTAGAAGATGGTCTCGCGATCTTTTTTTTGGGGGGGAGATTTTTTGGGGGATTTTTTGGGGGTTTTTATCTTTTTTGGTCTTCTTCGATTGTGATACCACGGGTTTTGTTTTATTTATCTTTGTCTTGGAAGGTTGGCTGGCTCATCGACATAAAATGGCGTCTTTGGAATTAAGAAAATGTACCCACATACATACAATTTCATGTGACATTATTCTCCTATTTTCTATAAATATACATCAAATCTCTGACCTCCCTTTCCTAAGTATTACTCCAAAAAGGTGCTGATGGCAGCTTTGAAATGAAATCCTAGAGGTGGTTGAAGATTAGATCTATAGCGGTCTGGGTTAAATAGTATATGATGACTACTACTCACAAGGTTGATTTCGGGGTAAATCCAACTTGGAGGCTTCGTTGTGGCGTGAGAAGACAAGAAAAAGAACCACTTAGACGAAATAGCGGCTATGGATATGGCTAAAGATTAATGTACAAAGTCAACTTGCAAACGGAAGATCATTGATTCCTCTAAACCATTAGGCAGTGGCAAATACGCTTGCGGGCTAGGTCAAAGGAGCGAGAAGGGAATGTGGGTCTCAAGAGCAAGAGATACTTTCGTAGTTTAGGGATGGGGGGGTTTAAATACATGATGGATAGAGTTACGTGGCGGCACCTACAAAGTATATTTCAACATTAGAGCTAAAATGTGTTGGGACAGTTGGCTAATTGGACTGGTAACTGTCATTATTAACCCATTTTTGAGAATATAGATATATATATATATATATAAAGTATTCTAAAACTCTTTATCCGGCTTGCCCTAATAAGGTGGGATTGGACTGATACGGCCCCACGCCAAGCAAAAGATCGATCGCCATCTAGGGCCCTGGCAAATGACGTGGGGACGCACAAGAACAGGTGAAGACGACACCCTGTAGGTTCCTGATTGGACGAACCAGAACCACCCCTCAGTTCTTTCGTCATGGCGGTGCGCTAAACACGAGACGAGCAGGGAAAATTACTCAATCTAGATACATGAGTCCAAGGTCCAAGGAATGGAAACTGCGTATGAAGCTCTCCTGTACAGGTCAATTACGAAAATGTGTCAAAACATGGACGCTGGTTGGTTGCTAACTTACTCGGCACTTCCGGTTGCTTACCTATGATGCATGCATATAATAGCAAATCCTGCAGCTCAACATATTCGTCGCCAGCCAACATCGATCTTCGATTTATACACCATCTTTCTTCATCCATCTTTATCAGTTCTCGATCAAAATGGCTGGTGGTGATATTGCTCTCAAAGCGGTATCGTGGTTCCTTCGTGCAATCGAATTCTGCTGCGCTGCTATCATTCTCGCCATCTTTTCCTACTTCCTCGCCGTCCTCCACAATCATGATCTCCATATCGATACCTATATACGTGCCGTGGAAGGCATCTCTGGCGCCGGCATCCTCTACACCATCTTCGCGCTTATCCTGGTTTGCTGTCTTGGTGGGATTGCTTTTTTCTCCTTCATCGCCATGATTCTCGATCTCGCCTTCACCGGCGCATTTATCTACCTGGCCTATGCTACTCGTGCTGGCCGTCATAGCTGTAGTGGTTTTGTGAACACTCCTCTCGGAAGTGGAAACACTCTTACCGATAACACTGTTCCCACGGGAAGTGGCGGCTTCACTCATCTTCCGAGTCGTCGCACCGCTTGCAGGCTCAACTCTGCTTGTTTCGCCGTAGCAATCATTGGAGCGTAAGTTGAGATCTCTTTCCAAGGAGGATCATAGACTAATCCCCCACAGCGTCTTCTTTTTCTTGTCCATCTTCGTTGAGTTGGCTTTGGCGCACCACCACAGGAAGGAGAGAGCATTCGGCCCCTCTCCTAATAATGGATACACAGCCGGTACCCCGCGACGCAAGTTCTGGCAACGGCGATCTAAAAATGACCCCGAAGCTGGTCTTAAGACTCACCCAGATGCTCTCCCACCACACACTACCCCAGCTCATATTCGCCAATCATATGGTACGGACACAACGAAAGTTGGCACTGATGAGCCAATCTATCCCAAGTATGGAAATACCAGCGTTCCAGCTGCGCATGGCGCTGCGGGATATCATGCCAATACCAACACCACTGGGACTTTCTAGATGTAAGGATGGGTTTAATTATATGAAATTGGAAAATTGGGGGTTCTTTGTGTATAACGGTTGGGACAAATTGAATTGTACTGTATATATGATAAAACGACCACAGAATGCCTAATAACCCCTTGTATATGCAAGGAAATATAATAGCACTCACAAACCATTCACATCTCGAGTGCACTTGCACAACAGTACGTGATGTTTGGTCAAACAGGTTCAATTCTTCTCTCGCTGAAGCATAAACAGATTGGTAGGCCATGACTTTGGTCTGAACATAGCACATTTCAAGGCCGGCCTTGAAAAGATCACGTTGCTCATTCCTCGCTAGAGGTTGTATTTGGCAGGTTGGACAATGTTCGCCAGGCTATATCTTGTAGAGAATCCACATACATTGCTCAATAACTCCTAACGCCTGGCTACCCCTCAACCACCTTTTATTTCTTACCCCTTCCCTTCCCTTCCTGCTTCTGCGCCTCCTCACGATCCACAAAATCCTTCAAGATACCATGTAAGTCCTTATTTCTCCTCGTAATCAGCAGTACATCATCGGTCGTGACAGTAGTTCTACCAGCATGGCGCGAGAAACTTTCGAGATCCGCCGCCACGTTTTCTGGCACACAATGCAATCAGCTTGCATGTATTGGAGATTCAAATGGCAAGAGGAAGATACATACCAACTTGTGTCCAGACCATCTCCGTTAACGCGCCAATGAATTGTGGTGTGGTGTTTATGTTAAGTTGTATTCCTTCTTCGTCGACGATCTTACCCACGGAGAACCAGAGGGCGGCCTTCAGGCGCTGGATTTGAATCAGCTTTGTAATGCAGTGGTAGCAGCATACTGACCTCCCGAAGAGCAGCATCCATCTGGTTTGCCATTGCCTTTAGATACTGTTGAACTTGAAGAAGTGAAGATGTTTGGTTTGGTTTGGTTTGGTTGATGGTTCTTCACGCGTCATTTAGAGACGCGATATGAGCCCGAGGATCAGCCGCCTAAAGAGGTGCGGACCAAAAGAGATTTATCTACACTTCTACAACATTCAACATTCATAACATCTACTTCTCACCCACTCGCTCGAAAGGTTTCAAGTATATGGGCCTAGAAAAGTATCCCATTGACTCAGATCGCCTCAATTGGATTAGAAATCAGTCAGAACTTGAGAGATCGGCGCATATCCGATTTTCCCGAATCCACTTCACCTGTTCTATTGCAAAACTCTCCTCTTTCCATTTCCAACCTCTATACTGTACGCAATCTACATCTACACAATGATAGATATCTATGAGTTAATCCTGCAATGGGGCAACAACCTTCAAACCCGAGTCAGCGAAATCTTCGAAGGCATGACGCTCCAGAAATACATCCGACTTGTCATCATAGTCGGCGCATATGCGCTTCTCCGCCCCTATCTCATGAAACTCGGAGCCAGAGCTCAGACCCGCGAACACGAAAAGGAAGTCGACCCAGAAGAAATGGAGAAGGCGAAGGCTGCCATCAGTCCCAATTCCCTACGTGGACAGGTCGAGGTCCCCGATGATAGTGCTGAGTCGGAGGGTGAGACTACGGGTGCAGATTGGGGAAAGAAGGCCAGAAGGAGACAGAGACAGGTTGTTAGGAAGATCTTGGAACAGGATGAGAAGTTGAGGAGAGAACAGCAGGAGGATGATGAGGATAAGGATATCCAGGAATTCTTGGTGGATTAGAGGGCTTTGTCGGACGGCAAAACTATATACATTATGGTCTCTTCAGAAATGCAGGATATTTCCATATCTGCCTTCAATCCGGAATATGGTCGCGTGCTGCTTTGGTGTGGGGAGTGGGATGAGGTGAGAGGTAGATTTGAAACGGGCTTTCGTACAGAGGTACTGTACATGTACAACTTCCGGGTATCAACTGCGGCTCCCCGCTATACGTGTGGCTTTTGAACAGCATTCCGTCGAATAAAGCGGCTATGGTGGGGGCATTGGAAATCAAGAAGAGAACGGCTTTGATGGGTGATGCTAGGCAGTGAAGATCATTCAACTCTCCAGGGACATAAGGCGCTCTATTCGCCGGGGGTAGAGTGATCAGAATGCAGAGGCCTGCAGTGAGAGTGATTGTGTCGAATGAGACTTCCTGGTCGATAGCCCCCAAATGCAGAGCCCCTCTATCCCTCCACTCCCGATCATCCTTTGCCCACCGCTTTTTTAATGCGAGACATCATCGATTGTTCTAAGCTTCTACTGTGCCATCATTTATCCCTCCCTTATGCGAGCTCTATACTATAGACTTTGTAGGAAAACAATTTGCGATAGTTTGGATGGGCAATTTTATTATAAAATATTTCTTTGCATCTTCTCAGCCTCGTTGAGTCGTTTCGCTTTCTCAGCCCCCTCCATATCCCTGGTGCATACGCTTTGCAAGCCACAAAATAATACTTCGAAGCTGTGTCATCCTAGTGACATTCCTTCCCAACGTTGATGACTGCGACGGCTTGACTTTCCTTTCCTTTCCTTTTCTTCGCTACTTGATCATGATTGTTTAGTTGCACTTCTCTACCTTCCTATGGCCAAACCTTTCAAGGCTGTTTGTTAAGCCAGCTTCAACTGATAGGAGACCTCCAAACCATCTCTGCAAGCATGGAAGGTCCCCAGAGGCGGCCTGAGCGCGATATCAACGACCTCCTTCTAAACGGATACTGGAAAACTTCGAGAGGAAGGAGCACATCAAATCTATCGTCAGTATTACTCCGTCGGAAGATGTTGATCTATCCATGTCTGACTTACCATCTACAGTCCCAGACCCAGCGTTCTCGACACTCCCTCCTTCCTCAAGGCCTACGAACAAAGTGCAACCCACCCTCGAAGTCGAAGTCAAGAGCCTCCTCGAAGACGGCCACCCCGAGCTACCGTGGAAGATGAAGTAGTTTCGCTGGCGAGGGAGTCATCTACAACCTCTATTACGTGCTACGACCCTCCTATGCGTGGTATAATCGATCAACATCCCATCATCCTCGAGGCAGATGTTTCACACGCAGAGAGAACGAGATTACAAACAGAGCCGTGTCCAAAGAAGGAAGAGGAGAACCCGGAGAGAAGATTTGTATTGGTTTCGCCGTTAGAGCCCGAATCTAAAGATAAAGTGGAAGCCAAGAGGACAGATTCCAGGGATATCAAGAAAGAGCCAGTTAAGACTAGAGAGAACTCCCACCGAGCGGAATACAACGATACGGATACACGACCTCCTATATCACGGCGGAGAAGTAGACAGGACTTACCAAGCCTTCAGACAAAAGTACCGAGAGATCTTCCACCCCAATATAGAAGAACCGTGTCTGCGACGACATCCTCAGCATATCTGCCTTCGCCCAGCGCAGATACGCCCAAAAGCCATGCCCAAACCCCATCAGGCGAATACTTCCTTTCACCTGAGATTGGCCACTCAAACCGAGCACACGGAAAAGAATATTTTAGTTTCTCTTCTCAGTCGATTCCACGGCATGTACAAGAGAGCTTTGGAGGCCGAAATCCAATATCCACAACCGAGAACAGAAGTAGTAATGCGAGTATTTCTGGCTTATCTCGACCTACAACCCCTGAACATCGAAAGGGTGATAGTCTTGATGCATCGAGTCGGAATCCTAGTGAGAAATCGGGTCGGTCCAAGCAAATATCTGAGGAATACGATTCTCGGCGACCGGATCGAATTCCCTCACCACATTCCGCTCGATCATCACGGTCATCGGCTCCTTCTAACCGGAATCATTATAGCAGCACTGATGAAGATCTTGTAGACAGCGATTCGGATGCAGATAAACATCGCAGACGACATGGACACAGGAGGCACCGCCGACGCCATGCTGAGGATGATCCTGATCGGCATTTTTCACAGTCCACTGGTGAATCGGATAGGAAACCTAGATCTAGATACTCTTCTCCTCTTCCTTCACCCAAGGAATCGCCCATACAAGGTTCAAAAATGGATCAGTTCAGCGACTCTCTCCCACCTTCCACTGATACCCGCAGGTTAAGTTCAAGACCTGTTTCGCCGTTTACTGCTGCACGGGATACTCCTCGTGCGTCAGAGAGATTGAATCCATTAGATATAGGGGCCATACCTCGACCAAAATCTCGACAGGCAGCTCCTGGTCCTACCTCAGCCAAGATACCGCAATCTTCTAGTGCAACACTTCCAATACCAATTCCCTCAAGGATTGATCTCCATTCACCAGGTGAAAATCGACCGTCACCTACAATTCCCCAATTTGATGAGGATAGATCTTCAGGCTCAAGAATTCCAGTCAGCCCCAAGCCTAAATGGCAACCTGGCCCATTCCAACCGCCGAATGACAATCTAGCTAAGCCTGCTGGAGCGTTCCGTCGATATTCTGAAGATATAGAACGTGGCACTATTTCACCACTTCCTGCTTGTCCTCGAACTACCTTCACTCGTGGGTTCAATGATTGGCTTACCTTACCTCAGTGTCCGTCCTTCGATATATGCCCATCATGTTATAAATCAACTATGTCTCCTACTGAATTCCGTGACCATTTCATTCTCGCTCCTCGTCGCCCACCAGATACAGAAGTCTTGTGTGATTTTGGAAGTTCACCATGGTATCGAATTGCATGGCTTCTGACACTCAAGGAACGAAGGAAAGATCTGGGACTCTTTTATGGACTAGCAAAAGTATCTGCATCTGCTCAGCCTTGTCTTGGCAAACACGAAGCTATTCGACAATGGCATTCAATCATTGATCCAAAGACACGCAGTCATATACGGGATTTCGATGTTTGTTACAGCTGTGTTAAGAGCGTTGAGACATTACTCCCGTCCTTGAGAGGGATTTTCGTCAGGACCGAGCCAGGTGGATCTTCAGGAATGCCGAAAATATGCGATCTTCGATTTGATAGTAAGCGATTTGTTCAATACTTCGATGCTCTTGAAACTACGGCCGCGATGGCAGAAGATATGAATGGACCACCTGATACTCGAGACTTGGCCGGTCTCGCTCGACGTCTTACTTCAGTGGCCGAGTGCCAACGAGATGACGAGCTGATTGACCATCGCTGGTACAGCATTACTCAATTACCAGAATTCACGGTCTGCGAGGAATGTTACGATGAAGTAGTATGGCCAGCGCTAGAAGATCGAAGGGCAATTGCTACAATGTTCAGCAAGAGTCCTCACCGAATGTCCACTGGGTCTTGTCAACTTTATTCCCCGAGGATGCGGGCCATCTTCCAAAAAGCCATTGAAAATGACGATTATAAGATGTTAGCTTCTAAAGCACGAGAGCGCAAGACCATCGAGGTAGCTTACAAGGCGAATCTCGCAAGTTTGAGGCGCCAAAGTAAAGTTATACCTCAAGTCGGGAAGGAAATGGCAAGGATTACCGATGAGTGGAGGAAATGGGAATGATGGGATGATAGACGATACATGATTGATGATGAATAACGATCGTTTTAACTTCAAGCCCCTTCAAATTTCAGAATCTGTGAAGATGAACGCACCTTGTTGCTTTAGATGATGTAGCGAACCTCCAGTTGAGGTTCGTTGGTTATATATTTTTATTGATTTGCGTTGATTTGATATCAGGATCCCCAAAAGCAATGGGGTACGTATATAGAGTGAGCATGCATTATATGGAGTTTTCATTATGCGATCACAACTCATTCCATCCGACCAGGAGAAGCCATAGCTACTATATTAACGAGATATTCTGAGGTAGGGCTTCATTGCTTCAACTTGTTTCTGCTTGACTGGATCATCTTTCACGATTTACACCACCCTCAAATCCCGACTGAGACGAGGGCTATGATTATATGGTCATCGCGACGATGATATGTTTTGCTATGAGGAATATTGTGGCGATATACATAGGGTGGAAAGCCTTGATCGCTACGGGCTAGGATTTAGGGGGGAATAGGCCCGCTGTGAATACGATTGAGTACTGTTACGTTGGATGAGATGAAAGACGTCCTGGCAGACTGATGCCATCAGGTGAATTTGAACGAATTCACTACATAATCCTTCCAAGGGGTGTATCACGAAAGCACCTCAAACAATGGAGCTTTGATGATGGTAGTGAGTAATCCAACCGTCTTTACGGATACCAATTATCCCAACCCACTTTACATCATCCACCGCATCCAAATTCCAATACATGCCAACCATTGCCAAATGAATCTTCCCTTCTGCCCTACGCCACCCAAGAGATTATCAAAACTTCCAACTTCTTTACTTGAAAGCTCGCCGCAAATTGTCGCTGAACTCTTTCTCCAAAGTCCTTGTTATCCTCCTTCATGCTGGCAGTCAGTTCATCGGGGATCTTGTCACCAGTGCTCTGGAGGGCGGAAGCTGGTGTTAAAGTTAGTAATTACAAATTTCTGGGTTAAGGAGATATCTCTTACTGCGGCCATCAGTGGACGCTTGGTTGGCTCTGGCATCATTTGAATATTTTTCGAGGGACATCCACCAACAATGCGTCGAGCGACTTGATATCGACTTCGTTGATGTCTTCACGTCTCTTCAGGTCATGGTAGGAATCTTGAACCCTCTTTATGCCCCGCCTTTGTGTTCCAGTAGTAAGATCAGATCTGATCAGCATACTGTGGGCTTCGGTGATAATTGCATGATTCTTCAAGGCCTCTTTTATGACTTCAATGCTGTCCTGCTCCTGTTGATAAATAATCTTTTCAATGTCCACGAAAGCATTTTCGAGATCACGTTGATGGTCTCTAATGAGACCTCGAGTAGATATGGTCTGATCAGGTAGCTCGCTGAGAGGGCTGCTCATCGAAAGCTCGTTGCTCGTCCTGGCACCATCCGAAAACATCTTATCGAGCTCCTTCTCCAGTAAAATGGTAGCCTTCATGTCATCTCCATCAAACATCCTTTTCTTGCTACTCGCTTAGGACATGTGGTTGCAAAAAGCTTCAACTCTTCTGAGTGTCTGCTTTTCCCTTACTGTCGTAAGTTCCGAGTTGATCATGGTGCTGAGAGTTTCAAAGACACTGTTGGGCGCTCTTGGGATTTCATTTCTGAATCTACCGTTCTTGAAATTAGAGTAACGCACTCCACTGACAAGAATCGCTTGTATTTTGTTAAGGATCGCGTACGGTAGACTTTTCGGAAGGGTAGCCATCGTGTGAGGTTGCTCTTGTAGATGTAGCACGTACGGAGTCTAGGATGTCAGCCACAGAAACTGAAACAAAGTCATGGAACGGAGAACCTATAATTTCGTGCTTCGCAAATATTCTAAGGGCTTGGAGAGGAGATGGGAGATACTTATACCTATATTTTGACTGCTTTCAAACCTTCTTTGAATCAAGGACACAATGATTGGACTGTGGTGGGAGACTGTAGGAGTAGGGAGTTTGCTTGGGGAAGTAATGTGAAAGAAGCGGAAATCCTGCCTGCGAGTTGAATCGCTGGATATCCACTCTGCAACTGTGTTACAGTCTTTCCGTCTTTCGATAAACTGAGTTTTTATCGGGAAGCTTCCCTATATCAAATCACAAAGGAACCTCAATTGTAGGTGTTCGTAGGACGGCATTATCAGACTCAATTCTCTTTAGGCCTGTCTATGTTTCCTCCCCTCCCCTTTGTATTGCGCACTATACCGCCTGCATGTCCCGAGCCATCCAACTTGCTGAAAGAGATGATGCCGATATCATCAGTCAAAGAGCCACGCAAGTTCGAATTAGGCCTTTGCCGAAGATGTATTTGGCTTTTTTTTCCCCTTCGGAATCGTGGTTGACATGTCGGATAGTGCAGGGCTAGCAGATATCGATGCAGTTGATGCAGCTGAATTGGCAACTTGGAATTTATATTAGCTATGATATCAATTGGGCCGGAGGCAAGTGGGGAGGGGATCTTAGCATCACTGCTGCTGGACTCCTTCCCTCCTTTTATCTGACTTTCTCGCTCCCATTCTTGGTGGAAAGCTTACCTTTCTTCTCTTCCCTCATCCTTTCATACGACTCACGCCACCCATTTTCCTATGGATATACCCCCGGGGTGCTTTCCTTACAGTCCTTAAACTTTCCCCTAAGGATCAAAACTGCGATTTGGGCCGAAATTTGGTACAAATCTGCTCCCCTCTCGCACGAGCATCGGCAGTGTGGATACCGTCAACTTGAACCTCCAGATTTGCGTTATAATATGCATAGTCCTCAGAATCCAAGGCTGCTGCCTCAGGGTACTTTGGGCGCATCTTCATGTATAAGTCTTTGGATTTTTGTAATACCTTCTTCTCTTCGTGAGCAGACATATTGTCGGGTTGATTATGGTATCACAGCATTCGGACATAGGGGTGTATGGTGCGAGTTGGGCGACCTTGTCAGTGAAAGCCTCATTCTTGGAGTTTTGCTTGCGTACGACCATCAACAAGTCAATTCGATCGATGTCAAAGTATGTGTATAAGATTTTGGCGGAAGATGCAGACAGCATGATAGGCAGAATTGCTTGGTAGATGATGACTGTAAAACTGAGGTTGTTAGCTAAAACATTGAGGGCCAATTATGAAATTATCTGTAAGGTACGGTGTTTATGATCTCTACGAGTTAGTGTTTATTCGAGCGTTGCGGAAAGTGGAGATATATTTTACTTATATATTTGTCGTGACTAAAGATCTCCTAAATCACAATCGGGGATGAAGGGACTTGGTGATGGTGAAGGGAAGTGGAGGCCTTCCTAGAGTTGAAGCAAGAACAACAAACTACTCAAATGCCGCCTTGTCCGCCAAATCAAGATGGATGCAATTCAGATTTCAGTCACAAAGTATTGATGGAAGGTCGCCATCTCACAGATTTCGAGATAGTGGTACTGAAATTCAAAGTGTTGATTTATCGCAGGAAACTACTTAATCTCTCCGAGTTTGAGGCGTATACCCTACGATCAGAGAAAGAGATCATATGTATAACGTTCCGGCATTAGAAAGAGGGGAAAAGATGACAAAGAAAAAGAAATACATTCAATGAATGCTCCGCAGAAAACATCAAGCTCTTATCATAAACCTCCCAAATACACTGCAGAAGAGCAATGATTCCAGTCGGCCGAAAAGACGAATGATTATTCCACAGTGCTCAGATTATGTACCCTCCGATTCAAAACCTAAGAAGCCTTCGACAATTTCGATCTTTGCCTTTGTACGTCTAGTACAATGACTAGAATTATTGGCGAAGAAATCCCACTGTGAGACTTTCAAAGGGTGCTTTTGTGATCTCAGACGATGGCTCCGAAGTCCAAACCTGTAACAGGATTGTTGGAGTTGACTTTGTGCTTGCCGTTCAGGGACCGATCATCTGGTACTGTGGTCAGCTTGTCCATGGAACTCTCGGACCAGTAATGACCTACTCTTCTTGAGAGCAACCTTGGAGCGATCATCAGCAAAGGTGGACTGCTTTCGCGACTTCTTGGTGGGAGCAATTTCAAGATCGGGATCGCTGGTATCTGGGGTAATTATTAGGTACGGACAAGGATTATATGAGGATATACACTTACCGCTGATGTCGCCGGACTCAATGCCGTTGTTGTACACAAGTGGCTGAAGTCTCTCGCTACCGTCCTCCGGACCTGCATCGACCTCATGCTCAAACGGCACCTTCATACGATCGGCATCAAACATGAGCTTCAACTTATTGATTGCTCCAAAGCCCTTGTTGGTCTTCCACTCCTGTTTGTCCTGTTTGTACTTCTCTGGGAAACGTGAAGTCTGCTCCTGAGTACGCCAATCACCGAGAGACTTGCAGTAAACGCGACAAGCATCCTCAATGACCTTCTTCTCGACAGGAGTGATGACATCAGCGAAGGCCATGGTATTGAAATCATGACGGAGAGTGCTGCTATCATCGATCAACTTATCGAAGATACCGTCCTTGAAATGATGAAGAAAGACTGCATCCATGATCGCCCCCTTGATGTCGTAGTAGAACTTGTGATTCTCTTCATTGGACTCAGCAAACTTTCTCTCCAAAGCGCGCTCATGAGGGCCAGGAAGATAAGGACCAGTCTTGTTGATCTTCAAAGGTGATTAGTTGGCGACGGAGTGGTGGGATGGGAAACTTACGCTGGCACCATGGATGAGACGTGCTTCAGCAGCCATGGTCTTGCTGGCTTCCTACACTGTGGTCAGCTTCAAAATCAAGAGGGCGCGAATGCAAACAAACGTACGTTGTTGCGGTCAGCGACGTCTTCGTTGAACAGATCGTGAGTCTGGAAACATTAGCTTAAGAAGGGCAATGTGAAAGTGAGGTCTTACGCGGTTTTCTGGCTCTACCTCACTGTTGGCTACTACGACCTGCTTGTTGCCAGCATCGCTTTCTTTGGTAGCGTTGCCACCCATTTCAGTTGGTTGGCTTGGTGGTGGTGGTTTTTTTGGGATGCCGTGCTTGGTAAACTGGGCAATGGTGATGGAATTCGCGACAGAGGCGACCTTGGAAATTATGGTTTGAAACATCTCAGAATAGAGGGATGCAAATAGACTTATATCGAAATATTAGTCGCAGAGGCGTCGATGGAGTGAAAGCAGGTCGTCGACTTATGAAAATCAAGGGCGGTGACGTGAGTTGAAGAGGAGTGGGCAGTAAATAATATACTATATCCGCGGTGTTCGCTTGCTAGAAAGACGCCTTTAGTCCTAATCGGGAAATTCCTTAGGCTAAATAAGCATGAAAGTGTTCCCTTCAAGAGTGAATATCAAGAAGCTGAACAGATTCACATGAATGAATTCTACTCTAAAATATGCATGCTCCCAGCTCTTTCCTGGACATCTATCTTTGATTTGTATAATGACTTTTCCTTCACCATTTAAGCTGTCTTATTTCAGTCTCTTTCTCCCAGCTCGGCTATTTCAGGGGTACCGATTTTTAGAATTCTAGGTGGTGGAGTTTCTTGTGGTGGCGACGACTTCCTACAATTATTCATCTGCTACACCTTCTATGATGAGGATCTAACACATATAGTGTTTTTTTTTTTCAGTCATCTGGGTGAAATTTACAACTGTATATTTGCCACCACAATATGTTGATCAATACATACCGTACTTCCTGGACATTGAAATGACTGATTGTTTGATAATTTTTCAAAAGTTATGTCACAGATATACACCCGACGGCTTGTTCTTTCATTGTGTTGGGTCTTTTCAATGTGATGCTGAGTTGTGTTACTTAGTGATGCATCTCAATTCCCGCTGTAAAGACATCCGATCAAAGAATTCTCCGATGTATATTCCAGGGGCGCACACACATGAGAACCTTCTAGAGTATTGTCCAAACGCATGGGACTGTGAAACAGAACTCAGAGCAAATGGTGTCTAGCAACATCAGCTGATTGGCCCGATTGATCCCATTTTGTCCAATTTGCAGGCTTAGTACTTGAAGCATTTGGAGAACTGCGAATGCGCTCACTCGACGGGTCACTTTTTTCTAATTTTTTCTAATTTTTTCTAATTTTTTCTATTTAATTTTAATATTACCCTTTGCTCATTCTCGAAAAGCATTTTTCAGTTCCCTCTGTTGATACTGTTACGAAGAGAAGAGCCTTGAAAACTGCAAAGAGCATTTATAGCGAACAAGACCAGACATCATCAAGTCCAGTGACACACAATGGGCTCCAATACCTTGTGAATAATGAATGTCCATACTCCGGGTCTTTATCAATTATAACTATATATGCATAATCTCATCCTCATAGATGCCGATTGGAAGGTTTCAGATGTAAGTCGTGCTGCATGGCGAATTCCAATCAGCGGGATTCTGTGGTGAGAAAGTATGACTCTGGGCCATCGAGCTTGGCACTTGTCGAGCCTGGAAGTGAATAGTTGGTGTTGTCATAATTAGCTGTCTCGCTGCGGAAGCTTTTGTTGAAAGGCATTGGCTATTAAATACCTCTGCAGCCACTGGCCAGAGAATGTGAATGATTAAATGCTGAGGGAAGCCAAGTTGGAAACTTTGCGGACTGGGATGATCGTCACGTAATTCTCAAGCAGTTCTTCGATGAAGTCGAGCTTATCATAGCAATGTGCGGCAATGGTTATGCGACAGAC
Organism: Chlorociboria aeruginascens; assembly: GCA_002276475.2. Lineage (NCBI taxonomy): Eukaryota > Fungi > Ascomycota > Leotiomycetes > Helotiales > Chlorociboriaceae > Chlorociboria > Chlorociboria aeruginascens. Next base: position 83,816 of record NCSK02000108.1, on the reverse strand, counting down.
GAAAAGGGTTCAACGCTATACATTCTAGGTTGCACCTATCATTCCTGCCCTGTCAATGTTGCTTGAGCTGATGCAAACCATACAGGGAGCTCTTAAAATATATCTGGCTTCGATACCTGGCCGGACGGGAGTGAGAAGAGGGGGGGGGGGGAGGATGCTGGACACCCATTGCGGGATCTCTAGCGAATCGTCAGGCTTGAATACTATCTTTGGCTGCTGAGAATGTCATGTTCCCACACCATGCCAAGATCTATGCAAGTGCATAGAAGTGCATAGCCCGTTGTTGCCCGTGCCGCTCTCCATCTCCGACCCGCTTCGGTTTTCTGTCTTGTGTGGAGTAGCTCTGCCTACTTTTCTTGGGCGGTCTTGGTATATTTTCCATCGATGCTTTCTTTAAGTTTTCGTTTCACTACCTTTTTTATTTTAGTATATCGCAGATTAAGACCAAATTAATGAGTCAGTTTGCTTCAGTATTACTACGTGAATCCTCACCTGAACCAAACCTGGTGGATGCAAATGCCAAACCAGATCCAGAAACCGACCTCACTCTCCTCCCCCCTTTCGTCCCTATCCAAGGCCTTGATAATTTTCGCGATGTTGGTGGCTACGCTATTGCTACACCTAGTTACACTTGCTCATCTTTAACACGCAAATTCATTCTCTATCGCGGCCCCGATATCTCTCCAATAGCCGTCGCTGGCGTTCGAAAGCTCCACACCCTCAATATAAAAATGATCTTCGACATCCGCTCCGTCCCACAAATTACTCGCGCAGGTGGTGTAAAAGAAATCGAGGGGATAGAGCGCGTTTGGTGCCCTGTTTTTAGTGAAGAGGAATATACGGAAGCAAAAGCTGGGGCAAGATATGGCATGTACTGCGAAGATGGTTGCAATGTATGTTTTCACTCGAGCTTGTTAGTGCCGCTATATGAAGGTGATACTATATTAATGTTTATGCTGGTACTAATTGACGAACGAGTAGGGAATCGTGAAGGCGTTTGAGGAAATCCTTATACACGGCGCAAAAGGAGGCGCATTCAAAATAATCTTGTTGCACTTCGCGTCCCTTGCTGATGAGGAAAAGCCATCAGCGACACTAATTCATTGCACAACTGGCAATAATCGCTCAGGAGTTTTCATCGGTATTCTTCTTTCCCTGTTAGGGGTTCCCCCCCAAACCGTTGCTTGCGAATATGCACTCTCCCAACTTGGACTGGCCAAAGGAAGGGGAAGTGTTATTCAGAGGTTGTTGAAAAACCAGGGGTTTAGGACGGCATTAGGTGACATAAATATAGAGGAAGCAAAAAGAAAAGCGGAAAGGATGGTTGGGGCTCGGGAGGAGAGTATGTTAGCCATGCTTGAGATGGTAGGACGAAAATGGGGGAGTGGAGAGGCCGACTGGAGGGGCGGGGTTGAGGGTTATATTAGGAATGTCGTGGGGTTGAGTGACTGGGAGATTGAGCGAGTTAGAAAGGCATTGACAGAATAGGATAACAAGAAGACATTTATTTAATTGTGGTATGGTGAGTCCGTATACAGTCCGTAATGCCCAACGAGAACAGCCTACTTTAGTCATTAAATATAAAACCATAACTTTCACAGGAACTAAGATTCAAACTCAATTATCATCTCCACCATTCTTCGGCACTCCCTCGATACTTGACCTCCCAAGCCCTCCAGCTATATACCTATCATCGCCTTCAATAAGATTTGTAGCTACATTTATTTCCCCAAAAAGAGTATCCATATCTTCTAGAGATTTTCGTTGGGTCTCGGGGTAGGCAAAAAAAATGATCTGAAATTTAGTTAGGACCGATACGATAATATATATCAAAGATGAAAAGCTTGTAGAACATAGAACAAGAGTACTAGAGAATATAGAGAGAGCCTACCACAGCAGAAGCGATATTAACAGACATGAAAATGAAATATGTCTTTGAGCCAATATTATGGATTCCCACTGGCCAGGTCTGAGCTGCTACGATGGAGCCAATTGATCCACCCGAGGCAGCAATATTCAGACCACGGGCTCGGAGATTTGTTGGGAATATCTGTAGAAATAAATTTTAGTGAAATCTGTAAAAGATAGAAAGTAGAGCGTATACTTCAGATCCATAAACCCAAGCTGCTGGGCCGAAGCCGATTGAATAGCCGAATGTGTAGAAGAATATGAAGACGACACAGACATAGTCTGCAGTGTGGTTGATATTCTTAGGGTATGCGATGGGTAGTGCACCGTTGACCTAAATCATTTTAGCTATTAAACCAAACAATGTATCCCATGTTAGACATACTAATAAAGCTGCGGACATAACAAGGCAGCCTATGATCAGGGTTGTACGTCTACCAATGCGATCAATCACTAGCATCTCAATAATCGTGCATCCTATCTTCAAAGTACTTTCAATTCCACTAATCAATAAGGTCATCCGGTGCTCAATCCCAAGTGATGCAAAGATCGTGGGTAGATAATATTTCATAGCTGTATTTCCGCACATTTGAGCCATGAATTGAAGCAATGCGGCTCGCCAAAGTCTCTCAAACAGCGGGCGTTGTCTGAAAAGAGATGTCCATGATGATTCAGGGGCAGATTTATGGGCCTCGATACTTGAATAGATTTCCTCCAGCTCAACGGTGACAATATCGCTGGACGGATCTGCATGTCTAAGGAATGCAAGAGATGCCTGAGCTCGATCCTGGTGCCCTTTTTGCGCAAGCCAGCGAGGACTTTCCAAAAGTCAAATCATTTTCTAGGTTGCAGATGAGGGATACATACGTCTCCGGGAGGAAGGGAACCCCAATGCAGAATATTAGCCCGGGAATATACTGAACTAGAATGGATAATCTCCATCCATAATAATTTCCTTCAGGGGATGTCCATGCACTAAACCAATAGCCGCACCTAGAATCTGTTATCACCTAGTGGGAGAAAATTATTTCTTATCTTACCAAAATGCCCAAGCAAGACCAGCAACGAGTCCGATATGATTCATCACAACATATCGACCCCTCTCCTTTGCAGGAGCGACTTCACTGCAGGATGTTAGGAGTGCTAATATGGTCAGTATCTACGAACCTTTGATAGAGGGGGACTGATGTCGAAACCACAGCGAGGCCAAATCCTGAAATGATACGCCCAATAATCATTAACGTGTATGCAGCGTTTCCACCTGCTCCTGCTTGGAAAGCTGCACCAACCAAAGTCACCAGGATTCCCAAAAAGGCAGCCCATCGGCGCCCCAATAGATCAGCCGCTGGGTGAGAAAGAAATAGGTAGCTGATCCATGTTCCGAGATAGTATATAGCGGTGATGAGGCCAGTGTGAGAAGCATTCGGATTGTGTAATGCCTTCTTAAAGCCGGGGTGGACAAATACAGTGGCCAAGATGCCAATATTGTAGCTGTATAAGAGGTATTAGTAATGTCTTGAGAGCATAAGTCATTGTCGAAGTATGCAATATCAAGAATCGATTAACCTCACCCCCACACAAATGATGCTAACGCAAAAAAGGCGCACAGGCAATGAAGACGAACAGCTGCCTTCGATGGGACGAAGCCAGCGACCGTCCCTGATTTTGACATTGGGTGCCTTGAGTGAATCGAACGAATAAAAGGAAGAATAGGAGTTGATTGTCTCGAATCGAGAGGGTCATCCCCAATACGAGAATATGTATAGTTCATTGTAGCAACAACCCAGAATATATACGTAGGCCGGAATGGTACTACTAATCTTAAATCCGCATTAAGAGCAAGTTATTTCGTAATCAAGGATGGTGGTCCGTTTTCGAGCTTGAGGCGCAGAGGTTTCTTTAGGTTTGCGTTTACATGGTGAATCTCCACGAACTTCGGGCTACAGAGTGTGGAGCGGGATGTTGCTTCATTGCCCGCAGCGGGGAGAGAGAAAGACTTTCAGTGGTTAAAAAAATCCAAAGATAGAACTGGGTGACGTTCAAGCCGTGCTGCCAAGTAACAGATAGGATCAGGTGCAGATAAGTTCGCCAATAACGAAATCTCGATAACGTGCCAAGGGCTACACACTCGTAAAGCAGACGGCGGACACGGCGCAACTTATTGAACAACTCGTTACATAAGTAAATCTCGTATCTCGTATCTCTTCACTATAAGTTGTGCTGGAGAATCAAAAGAATTCAGAGGGGCCACACCAGCGTTCAGCACTCTTTTACTTAGCAACCTGAACGCTGGCCGCACCAGGCCGTTACCCCAGTTTCTTTGTTATATTGAATGCTGGCTTCTGATTGGCTACAATAATTTCCCTTTTCGCCTTCCCCAGCCTATATATTATTCAAAGTTCTATTCTTTTATCCCTTTTATTTTACGTCTCTAATATTACATTGGCAATAGGTGGGGGACTGGTGTTTCGGGCATTGTAGATTTATTGTTTATAAGTTTGTTTTCGAGGATTTGGTTGGAGATCACGAAAGCCTTTGCATATTTCATGCACTAATAGTTTCTGGCCAAGGTTTATTTAATTTTTAAGATTTATAATATACTCGGTCTGGAGAGACTGTCGCAGACTACATCGACTTGTGGTTTTGATTCATTAGAACCATAATGTTCTAGCAGACGATATTCCGGCAACTCCCACCTCGACATATCATCATCGACGACCTAAGGAGGCACAATATAATTGATTTCCAATTATCAAGTCGTATTACATCGCATGGTTATGGAGATGGAGGTTCTGAAGTACTCAGCCTTAGGTTCAACAGATGATGAACTTCTGGAGGAATGCAAAACAAGGGTACGATGCTATGAAGTTCATTATTCATTCTTGTGTATACTTACTAACTGCTCTCTAGACGAAATGTGGCGACTGCGAACTTGGAATAGATTGGGAAACCCCAAAGCCCATACCCACAAAACCACCTGAAGGGACTGTCGCGATGATCATCGATGTTCGAACATGCATCGGGGTGATACGGATATTTCGAAACTCTAATCAGGAGTCTAAAAATCAAGAACAAGGCAGATAATTAGGACAGATTAAAACTCGATACTATTTTCTTCATAACTTTACATCTTACTTTTCAAGAAGGGTCAAAGAGGTGAGGGAAGAAGGCATGTATTTTCTGGGACAGTGTCCAGGGAGACTATTTAATTACCTACTTGGTACGACTAGACCTCTTTCGTCGAGTCTCACTCGCATCTGTAACAGGTGGAGGAAAAAGCAAGGTAAAAGGCTCAAAAAGTATCAAAAAAGATAATCCCTCTACATTACATGAATACCCAAAGATTCCGTCTACACTGAAGATTGGGAACTTCTGGTTCGAGAACAGTCTCTTGCTCAAAATCGCTGCATTATAACTGTTTACTATTCGGATTTGAGAATGTATCGAAAACATTATGCATCTGGGTAATACAGAAAGCCTGTTTCTGTATCTAGAACTGGTGATTTCCCCTGAAAACGATCATTCGTTCGAAGCGAGAGGCCCTTATCAGAAACGTGACTGGTATCATTGAAATCCACATCTTCATCATCGTCATCGTCATCGGTATCTTCGCCATGATACGTCAATCCACCTTGAAAACTCGGTATGCTGTCTCTGTACTCCAAATCATTCCCGTATCCACCCCAGTCTCTGGTGATGACCCTATACTCAATTGCAAAGACCTCTTCATCCTCAGTACTGGACTGCACCGCCCAATCTGAGGAACGTGCACTCTCACTCTCGAGATCGGCTCTCCCTGCAGAGTTGTTGGGCAACGGCACTCCTAAAACTCCTCCCGCAACTTGCGCAACAGGTGCACTCCCTTTTACAACCCTCCCTTTACTTCGTTGACCGGAGTGCTTCATGTCTGCGCGGTCGAAAGCCATGATCCCAACGATCATATAAGCCTTCCCTCCTCGAGGCAGCATCTCCAGGAGCTCTTTGCGAACTTCTTCCACAGCTTTCATCCCGTTGAATACACGTTTGTAATTAGTGAGGCTTCTCTTAATCACTGTCTTAGCCTCCAGGTGTAGCTCTTGTTCCCCCGCAGAGGTTCTGTTGAAAGCAAGCAGACTGAACAATCGAGATCGTAATGCGTCATCCTTGGTAGATTTGGCATCGATCAAAAATGGTGTTTCCTTGGTTTCGAGGATTTTGGACAGTTCGAATACCTCGGAAGGCTTTTCTGGCGTGTATGAGGCTCCTGGATCTTGAAAATGCTGAACAACTCTTCCGAGTAAGTGAGGCCCTTCACCTGCGGGGAGGCGACGCTTTAGAATGTAGAAAATGGGCTGGCCCGACATCTTAGATTTAGGTCAGTGATATTAAGATGATTTCCCAATGATTCAAATAAATTACTTGAAAGCATTAAGTATTGCATCTTGTTCGAGATGCCACGTGTGCGGCTGGACATTGTGAAGGGGCGCTTATTCTTAGGTCCTAATTGGATCTGCACATCCAATGTTCCAGGCTCAGCTGAAAACAAAAGTGCCTCCCCTTAGTAATTGTTTTGGCTGTGTCACCACCATTCCCACATGAAATCCGAACTTCTCTCCGCTTCTTGGAAAAATGCTTGATCCCAGCTAAGCTTCATTGCCCTGGAATTTGTCGAAATGAAGACCATCAAGATTACCCAGGTTGTGCGAAAACCAAAAGACAGACAGAATGACGCGAGTTCTGAAAAGATTTTGGTATCATGTGAGGGAAAGGAGGTTGAAATCTCGCTGTCGGACCCTTTTTCAGTCACAGAGGAGGCACATCTCCGATGGTACCTTGAAAAATATGCCCATGACGAGCCATTTGAAATTTCCAAGGCCGAGGAGGCTTCTCGGGCACTCCTCAAATACGGACACAGCCTCAGCGACCAATTGATCTCGAGCGGGCTCGTCCCACGGAAGGGGGACCTACACCTGGAGATTGGAATTCGGAAATCGAAGAAAGAGACAGACGACCCAGAGATAGGCTGGGGTGTGCATCGATTGCACTGGGAGATTCTTGCTGATACTTCGAAATGGTCTGCTAAAGTGAAGCTTGATTCCGTCACCATCACTAGAACGATATCAACTGCATCACTGGCGGGCTTGTCTGGGTCGAAGATCAATTCCAAGGCCGTCTTCAATATCCTACTAGTCGTTTCAAGACCACTAGGTCGAGATGACATTGCAAGCCAGCTCGTATCAGAACCACTCGTAGATGTGGTTTCCGCTCTCTCCAAGGAGTCGAATACACATGTCAATGTCAACATTTTGAGACCACCATCTTGGCAAGCCTTCAAAGAACATCTTCAGATTGAACATGAGCCAGGTCACTATCAACTGGTACATTTTGACATGCACGGAACTATTTCAGATGCTGGTACATCGAAAGCAAAGTGAGTAAAGCACCTCTAGCAGCTTCCGAAGTTTTGCTGACTAGTGATAAGAGCCCAATTGGCATTCTCAAAGACCACGCCCAGGAAACGTACGAAGACCAAGGCTGATTTCCGATCTTCAGATGAGATCGCCAACGTCCTCGTGAAATCAGGCGTTAGAAACGTGATCTTGAGTGCCTGTGAATCCGCAAGCACCTCAAGCGGTACCGAGAGCAGCAATCTGGCCGAGGTTTTTCTAAGAGCCGGGATCCCATTCGTGTTGGCATTCAGATACCAAGTGAACGAAGAAGCTGTGGAAATCTTCATGAAGAGGTTCTATCGAGACCTCCTGGCCAAACGAGAGAACATAGCGCGGGCAGCGCAAAATGCCCGTCTGGCGCTTGTGAAAGATTCAGGTCGGCGAGCAAGATTTCGACATGAAGTACATCTGGAAGATTACATCATTTCAGTCGTTTACCAGAATATTGATACTGATCCTTTCGTTTTGCCTAAAAGCAAGTCATCTTTGAAGGACAAATTGCTTCAGAAGATGTCCACCCAACGAGCGGTAAATGGTAAACCTTTCGACTTGGTGGGAAGAGATGCGCATATTCTGGAGTTAGAACTACTTCTTGTGTCGCAAAAGCTGATATTTCTCTATGGACAAGGCGGGTGTGGGAAGACTACATTCTTACAATATTGTGCTTGGTGGTGGAAGACAACTAGTTGGATTGAGAATGCCGTTTATTTAGATCTGTACCCTCGAAGTTTTGGATTCAATGATCTCCTCAAGGGAATTAGCGACACCTTGGATATTGCGCCAGATGCTAGATCAGTGGAAAATGTCATTGCAATTCTTCAGAACCGGAATACTTTGCTAGTCATTGACAGCGCGGACCTAGATGCTGCACGGGTTCCAGAAAGCGATCAAGCCAAAATGAAGGACTTCCTTGCAAGAGCCTCCCAAGGTCAGAGCATTGTGATTATCTCCTCAAGGAAGAGCAGCAGTATTCTAGCAGATGTCGTCCCCATGAGAAACGACTTCTGCCTCGCTTGTCTTCCCATGCCTGCAGCAATGCAATATGCAGAGAATCTAGTGTTCAAGATTCATAGCCGCCCAGAGAAGCCCGCCCTGAGAGACCGAGAGAGTTTGAACTATTTTGATCGGACGCTGATCCTCCTGGACCGAAACCCACTCGCGATCAAGCTTGTGTTTTCAACTCTGGGGAAATCCTTTAAACCTGAAGTGCTCTTCAGAAACCTTTTGTATGGACACAAGGTTGCAATCGATCAGGCGACAGTAAAAGATGCCAGATTCATTTCACAAATGAGAAGGAGCCTTTTCCTTCACTCTCTGGATACCGGTGTATTCAGACCTGAGACACTATCGCTTTTCTGGAATGTAATGCCTCAGGATCTTCGATCCTTCTACTGGTTCGTCATGCTTCCAATGCTGAAGGACGAGGTGAGAAGAACCTATGAGGAAATTACACTTGCGAATTGGGAGGATGAGCGATTTCTGGGACTGCTCCGCGGTTCTCTGAAAAATCTAGGATACGAAACAAAGTTCCAGGCGATGATCAACGGGTTTTTACATAGCAGTATCTTAACTCCTGCTACCATGAAGCGTCCGAACGGCTCGACTGCGGACGCATATCACATCAACCCCGTATTTACGCTGTTGATTCGAGAATTGTTGACAGAAAATCTTCGGCCTATAATACAGACAGCTTTTGTACACTCCTACATCATTGGTCAAGGTTTAATGACTGAAGAGATCGATTCTGTCCCTCGTATTTTCTGGGACGACGAGGCACAGCATCAAGACCATTCAACCAACAACCTAATGGTGGCATTCACACACTCATTAGATGAGGATATAGTTGCTGAGATTGAACGTCATGGACTCTCAACCACCGAAATCCTGATGAAGCCCATTGGTCAAACATTTTTCACGGATAGAAGAACCTGGGAACTGGCTAGGTCAGCAGTAAAGGTACAAGTGATTCGGTTAACTATGCTTCCCGCGAAGCGGGGAAACACACCTTTCGACTATGAATACTACGAAGTCTCTCATCTGTTGAGCATCGCGCGACTACTCGTGGAAAGCGAGGACAACGAGAGCGAGCAGATACTTGATAACAGTCTCAAGATAGCTGGGATCTGGAATTATAAGGGGGAAGAATATTACCCCGACCTAGAACTTTCCTGGTTTCAGCTAAAACATGCTCATGGCTTATTCGTAATGGGCAGAGAGGGTCCGCTAGCCGGGAAGCGCATTTTCGAGAAAAATCTCGAGACTGACCCAAAGATGCCATCTCACCATGAGCTTTTCAATGCAATCCGTCGGTCCCAATTCGCAAATCTCCAGCAGTGGATAATATGCGTGGTGGAATTGCGGAAGATGGACGATCCCAACCTCGAGGGAGAGATTGCAGAAGCTGCCAAAGCATTTGGGGGCGCCTTCAAACCAGGAAAACTCAAGGAAATTTTCGCACAAGTCTCGAACTTAGAAGAAGCCAACACGCGTCTGGTATCAACTGAGATGGAAAAGCTTTTCGTTTGGGAGAAAGCAGCGATCGCAAAGTTCGGGACCTTAGCCAAACAAATCATAGCAGAGCCGGTCGTCAACAACTTCAAGGGTGTGACTAAAGGCGACCTCAGCGACCTCAGCTTTGCAAACATACTGAACACTTTCGCAAAAGACTATCCGGACTTAGGTGCCGCTATGAATGCCAAATACGACGAGTTGGAGTTCGCATTTCGTTTTGTGGGCGGCGACTCGGAGGGCGCGAAGGCAAACTTGACCGCAGCTCTCGAGAAAGAGACTTCATCCAACAACACAGACTGGCGAACCCTGTCTCAGCTTCATGATCGTCTGTATGGAATTGCATGTCAGGATAATGATTGGCTTACTGCTCTTCAGCATCTCGAGAAGCAACAGGAAATTCAAAGAGAGAGGGCTGAACCTCGTGAAGTTTTCTGGCTACAAACGAAATTTGCCCTGGCGTACGATAACTTGCAGCGACCATCTGAAGCCGGGCGACGAATGTTGAATGCGCGAGAGATAGCGGAGACAATGGGTGATAACGAGCTCTCCTTCAGTGCACAATATCTTGGCACACAGCTCAACGCTCTGGAGAGATACCTCTTGGATACGAGTTTCCTTAGCATGGTGAGCTTTTTCTGTTCGATTCCCGTCAATTTAAAAGCGCATGGTGACAGTGGCTGACCTTTTCTTGTGTGCTAGGGACCTGGGAAACTAACTCCTGTTGAAAAGTCGAAGTTGCGGACGATGATCAAGGAGGCAAAGGAGATTGATAAGCAGCATCAAGATCTGGATAAGGCGTTGGAAGACGCTAGACGGCTGATTGCTCGAGCACAAGGCGTGTTGGCGGAGAAGCAATCAGCACCAGAAACTTGACATGCCTGAATCATCAATGGAGGGGGGAATTCCAAGAGCAACCAAAGCAGAGAGAAGTCAGCGGAAAGAGAAGTCCGCCGTTTTTGATAAACGGCAGCCACTTTTTGCTCCAACTTGATCGGTTGTCCGGCAAGGTACGCACAGCCACAAAACGTCCCAGTCGCACATTTCATATAATTTTACCGAGATTACTACAACCACACCACGGCTGACCCGTATCCTTGATCGCTTGATTGGAGGAGGTATCAGCCCTTGTGGCGATGGCGTATGACATGGTGCGCTCCGGCCGCCACAACACTAAGAATTACTATTTAGTATCGTGATGAAACTCGAAAATCCATATCTAATCGTTCTATAAGTGTAAAAGGCGAAAAAAGCCTGGTGATATTGTCATAAATCGAGGGGTCCTATAATAACTATTTTACTAAAATAAGAGGCTCTCCAAAATTCAAATATACGGCGATGACGTGATCAAAATTTTCGGAATTAATAGGTTAGGATTGTTTGAGAAAGGCATATAACGTAATTAAATTAAAAATATATAAAAATTCTAATTCATTGACAGATTTAGAGTAGGGTGCGTTTCGCTACGCAGGGACAGACGTTATTAGTTCTCAAATTGTCTGAGCAGTGGCCTAAGTAATGGGGATTATATTCTAAGTAATGCGGTAATTTGGCCTTGGTAGATTGCATGTGACATGCTCAATCACTATTATAAAATGGCAATATACGAAAATAAAATATTAAATCGTTAACGACGGATAGCATTGATGCTGTAATATTATATGGAAAAATAGACTTCCTCCAGCGCCAGTGCAGCATTTTCTAACCCACCTAAACACTCTGCTATTTAGGGTAAAGCAAATGAACCGAGTAAAGTAAATGGACTTGCTTGACTCGAATCACAGAGAGACAGAAGACGAGAGAGCGGAAAGGCTTGTAATTTGTGGCGAATTTGGAGCGTGACCGATAACTCTTCAATCCCATTTCCATTTATGCCCAGTAACTTTAAAAAGGCATAACTTTTCAAAATCATAGCCTTCAATACTCTCTACTTGCTGGTAGTTCCCTTCCATGATCGTTGTATTGTTCAATTCCTCAGCAGTCTTTGCCCCTGCTTCAGTATAATTTTCTAGCTTTCTTTGCACTTAGGGACGATCTTCTCCCAGCGGGCTTTTGCTTTCGCCACCCCTTCTCTGTCTGCTCTTATGACCTCAGCATCATTGTTGACTATTTTCTCTCTGGTATCATGCCAAATATTCTATAGCTCTGGCCTCTTGTCTTAGATTCCCGTTAGTTTTGTGCCCATCCGCAAGAAGACTGATTTATCTGCTTCGTCAGATTCGAATTTGATGAATATTTTACCACTTTCGATCTTGTTTCCAACATCTGTTATCTACCATCCAATTTGGGCCAGCTAGGAACTTATCCTTCTGGATAGATCGGGCGCCAGTGACAAGATCACAATACTGATGTGACGATATGAGGGAACGCATGTTCTGAAAGATCCTTGTGCTTTTCTTATGGCATCATGTCAAATATATGGCTCTATCCTTGCGTCCAGTAACACTTGTGCCCCCCCATTTTTTTTACCTCTGCAGTCAATTCGCTGAAGCTCGTCGCCGAGAACTTGACCACGTTCTCCACGAATTCTCGTGAGACAATATTTCCTGGGTATTTCCGGTATCAATTGTACAGTTCGTTTCTTTCGGGAACTGGTTTCTGTCGGTATCATCTCGTGTAGAGAATGTAAACAGGAAAGATCCATGGTGAGTAGCTTTGATCCACCTTGAAAGGTATTTGTTAGCATGAGACATTGAAGTCTAAACCACATACTCGAGGCTTCTGGCGAACTCCAGGCAGCTCAAAGTTTTCTTGGATGATAAGATTGTTCCTCCTCGACATGCTGAAGCCAAGAACACCAAGAAAATAATACTACAGCGTGTATTTTGGATTTCGGTAAATCACGACCTTCCTGCCGTAATCTGCCTCCACCGTTGAGTCTGCGATAAGTTCAGGATGGTTTTCACAAGTGCAACGCGAGACTTGTTGAATATCTGCGAGGGAGTGATCGAGGAAGAGCGGCGACAGTTTGAAGGAATGCCGGTTTCACCAGATAGATTTGCGGAGAGGAAGCCGTTGCTAACTATAGTAGTAATTGTGTTTGCAGGTTTCAAATAACAAAAATGATACAAGATGCTTCAAAATCGGGGATACGATCATTATAAATGCGGGGTATGTCGAATATATGGATTACTAAAGCTATAGAAAAGACTTATATACCGGTGGCGCTAGGTAAGGGTAGGGAACAATGCCCAAGGGGCTCCCTCCCTCAACAGCAGCATGAGTTTGGATTTTTCTATTCGTCAATTTGTATCAAACAAGAACTAATTATGTAGCAGGTTTTCTGCGGTGTTAGTTGCTTTTATTCAAAATCAAAGTTAGTTGAGTACTGCAAGTTTCAAGGCAAGAGTTTACCATGTCCAAAGTATTTTTAGTTTAACCTAGACATTATCACTTCCTAGATTGAGTGGCTTGAAGGACATTTACTCAAACAACCTATCTTATCTCTATTAACTTTCTCGATGAAAATCTGCATTAATATGAGACTTGACATTTAACTGCTGCGAAAGCAGAGTCGTAGTGCCATGATTCTTCGTGCCCGCAGAACTGTTGAATTTAGTTGTACACCATAGTGAGCCGTAAATTGCAATTGAAAGTTGGACTTAATACGCTTCGGATATTTATTACGGATAATCAGTTTTGTGGCGGTTGCCCTCGTTTATTTGAAATTGTGAAGGTAGACTGCGAATAGTGCAAGGTTATTGATTGAAGTTACTATGATTCTTTTCAAGAATGAGGACACGTATGAACGAATCTAAAAAGGAGTTGATATAGGAGGAAAATATTATGTGTACAAAGTTGCTAACCTGTTTATAGATTCTGTTTCTTTATTTCATCTCATGTTTAGTTGTTGAATCTTACTTTTATTTTAATAGTATTTGAGCAAAAGACTATGATATGATTTATTATATCTCACCCAAGCGAGTCGAGTACCCTACTCTACATATTTTTGGCTACGAGTGAGGTAAAAGCAGTATTTTCAGCCGTAGAGAAATCATGATTCCAATATCCCGTCACATCATGAACAGTGAAGGTCGAAGTATTGGACGATGGAGTCGCTGGGGCGGTGGCACAATATGCGAAAGCCAAAGAATTGACACCCGCGGGATTGAGGACATGGACGGCATTGTTGGCACCAGTATAGTATGTACAGCCGCTACACAGAGCTGTATACTGGAAGTGAGTACTATTCACTTGTGTTCCAGTCCTGAATATATCATAGGAAGCCTGGCTATAAGCTAGTGGCTGCATACGGGCGCTATAATATTGTTAATATTTTAGAAAGCTAGATGTTTTGGACATAACTTACGTGGCATAACGCGAAGAAACGACAACGTTATTTCCATTCCGCCAGGTGACAGTCAGAGGATCTTGTAGCATACCACCTCCCCAGGCAAGTCCTGTCCAACCAACATCAATAGGGGCAACGACTTGCACCACGACGTCGAAAGCAGTATTTGACGGGACGCCACTTGGGACTGCAATGCGAATTGTGATGCTTTCACTTAATGTGTACTGGGCACTGTACTGGGAGAAGGTGAATCCCGTCACTGAGTCATGATAAACAGTAGTATCAGCGGCCAGGCTCTGGAACACTAAAAATATTCTTAGCAAAGTCTTCTAGAGAGGAGTATTGTTGACTTGCCAAGCCCCAACAGAATTACTGTATGTTTGAACCCCAATTTGAAATGCATATTGAGCTTGGCACCACGGAGGCACAGTGAGCTGGCTGGAACGAGTAATAAATTGGGTACAGGCGGCCGTGTATTAGTGTTTGAAGAATGAAGTGAGGTCTCTCCTGACTTCGGTTTGTCAGCCAGTTCTCATAAGTATATCCAAGTATCCCCATAAATGATGAATATAAATTGCCAAATATCAAGTCTGACCATAATTTTGTAAAATATGACCACAAGCTTACCTTATAGAGAGTGGTCTGCTGTGGTTTTCAAATTTTGGACCAGAATAAAATCTTATTGGTGAATCCCAAGTTTTTCAGGTGCCGTAGATGGGCCCTCGATAATTAAATACACATCAATCAGCTGGTGAACTTGTCATACCGGTCTGGACGGGGGGTTGGCAGTGATATATGTGCGGAGCTGTATCATATACTGGAGCCTGGAGCAATTTATGATTGCCTACACACCAGCCACTCTCCTTCTTGAGTTAATCTATTCGAAATGAGAGTAACCTCTCTATGGCAAAGGGTACTTTTTGGGAAACAGGGCCCGTAGAAGTGATGATTATAGTGGCAAAAAGGCTACCTTGATCGACAATTTTATTAGCCGGTTACCCTGTGATTTGGAATACGTAGATTAGTTATTAATATAGAGACGTCTAGTCGGCTGGGAGGCACCCCTGGTCGAGCCGAACTAAGATGTAAAAGATTTCTTTTTTAGAATACATGTCTTCAACGACTGGAGACACAGCAATAGACTTTCCCTAATATTTTGATATTCTCAAGTAACAATAGAATGATGTGCTTTCTACATTGGACGAGAACCTCAGTAAGGTACAAAAAATTACACATCACGGGATAAACATTCTCTTCTGGGCGTAGATGTAGCCAAGATCTTGTCGCTTCTTCATTACTGCTGAGCAAGAAACATATAGGGGCTTAAAAAGGTGTTCCCACTTAGGTTAGCGTAGAGCAGAATGATAGCTTGGTTAAATAACCGAGCTCAACTGAGGGGAGGAAATTAATTAATTTGAATTGTCACTACTTCCAATTGTGTTACTTATATTTCCTAAACATGTGAAACAAAAGGCGACGAAATTCTGGGCCATGTGGTATCATTTATTTCTATTAGCCTATTAATGCATCATTAGAGCTTAAACAGGTTTTGTTTAATCTCGGGATGTTTCTATTTATCCAGGAGAGTTTCCCCAGGTTCTTTGGTTTTCCCCGCATGATTAAGGGCTTCTCGGCAGTCGTGAGAAGATCAACCCTATCATTCTCAATGCCATCGTCTGACTGTACGACTGTCTTGGCACCGACGTAGAATGTTACGTTATGGAACTGACTGATGTCAACAGCTTCAGGAAGAAAAATCAATAAACTACCTGCCATAACAATAATAATCAGGTTCATAAAGGGTCTCTTCTCTTTTAAAAAACACTGTCCATTTAAGCTTATTTTCAGGCTTACTTGAAGTGACTATACTAACTTATGTCTTCCAGGATATAGGTCACGTGGGATCCCTCGCATCCCCCATAGCAAATCATGTAAGTCTTTGCCTAAACCGTGATTTGAATACTCACATGGATTAAGATAAAATGCCAATAAACTGGAAACGCTATTTATAAACTAGCTAGATACAGTGAATATGTAGAAGACGGCAAAAGTACAGTCTGAAGAGCATAGGTTAAAATTGTAATATTGTATAATGAGTGTAAAGGAATACGTGGAAAAATCTAGCTGCAATTTTCACTTAGTAGTATCTGTGAAAATTGTTGTTAGTAGAAATATTTCTCTAATTCCCCTAAAACATTCCACGGATCCCTTCTATGCAGAAAGAAATATGGAATAAGAGAAACTACGACTAGTTTGCCCTAAGAATGTCTCGACTGCCTTGTTGTTGTTGGTATTTACATATTACTATGTCTAAAATAAATATCAATCAAAAATGCTATAATAAGTCTATAAAGATGTGTGACTTACGTCCGTTTATAGGCACTGAGAGTAATATGCGTTGGAGTATGTGCATGTTGACCCCGCTGCGCAGACCGTTGGGCCAGTATAGCCTGTTCCACCACATTGGCCGTACTTTGCTACAGTAGTACCGCCGGAGGGAGTAGTGGGTTGGGTTGCGGGAGTCGTGGGTTCTGTGGGTGATGTCGGCGCAACGCTAGTAGGGACACTTCCGGCCGGGAATCCAGGTATCGCACTTAGCCCTGTGATCATACCTTGTTAGCTGTTGTCTATACATGAGTTTCGATTGAGATTACTTACATCCATCAACCTCCTCTGGCGCTTGTTGTGATTTTGTGCATGCATTGTACTGGGCAGGTGCCTGGGCCGTAATCCCTGCCGATGGACAATCTGTGTTGAGATTGCAGCCATCGTTCATAGCATTTTGAAGAGCTTGGCCTTTCCAACCAAAAATATAGTCACCGTGGGCTGAGGCCCCACTGAGTGAATGTATGAGTAAGAAGAATCAAATCTTGAGGGAGCAGCTTACCCTATATTTGTGCTGTAAAGAAACGGATTTGAACCGTCGGTTGGCCAAATACTTTTGGGGAATGTCGAGACATTCCACATGATCTCGTACATTATTTGTGGTAGCTTCACAGGAAAGGCCGAAGGGCATGCACCACCCCCAGTGGCTCCAGATCCCGAGTAGGCAACATGGCTCTTATGATCTGGGCTATCCAGGTTTTTGCCATCCCAACAACTAAATTTTGTTAGCAACTTTTACAGAAGAGTACAAATACAAAACCTACGCTGGGAATATAATGGTCTGACGAATCATTTCACAGTTTGTGGGGATCTCAACAGTATCACTTCCACTGCAAGGAGCCCCCCCAACAAATGTATTATCATTCGTACTTGTCCAGCATCGGTGGCATATATTTCCGGAGCTCA
Organism: Chlorociboria aeruginascens; assembly: GCA_002276475.2. Lineage (NCBI taxonomy): Eukaryota > Fungi > Ascomycota > Leotiomycetes > Helotiales > Chlorociboriaceae > Chlorociboria > Chlorociboria aeruginascens. Next base: position 66,389 of record NCSK02000108.1, on the reverse strand, counting down.
CTTTGCTCGTATCCGTATTTGTGGCTGTTCCAGCAAGCATACGGAAACCCTACAATCCATTAAAATAAGCCTAGTAATAGGGTAGTCAAGCAATAAAATAACTTGCCGTCTGAAATGCCGTGGTCTGGCCACTGGGAATGTAATACACGTCAAGACCACCATTGTTCACAAGTTGTCCTTGGGGACCCCCATTTCCAACTTGCGGAACACGCTTATAAGTTCCATTATTTGCCCTGAAGAACATAACAGCCGTCCAATAGTTAGAGAAGTCCTGAGCAAAGGTACATGATGTACAAGTGGACTCTGCGGCTGGATCGAAACCAGTTGTTGGCATGGTGAGATTTAACGAGTTTCCTCCAACGAGCTGATGTAGATGTGGGCTGTATGCCAATCCTGGGTTGACTAGGGGGTCGATGCGATCGACAACCAATTGTGAACATGCAAAACGTAACATGTTTTGGCCATTTGCAATCTGCGCCAGTAGCGCAACGACAGCAAGAGGAGCCCACTGCATTTTTATTAGCAATGTCGGTATAGAACTTGACCTTGAAAATGGTAACGACGAAGACTGAAGACTGCAAAGAAAAATACACATGAGTTGATGGAGACAAAGTCCATATAAAGGCCCAGTTACCATTTCACAAAGCGAACTGCCGGTGTTGCAGAACTAGCTGGCTAATGTTCTGCCACCTGGATAAATGTGGTCATACGGCAGGATTCTATTGTGACTTGGTTGACTCTATTGGTGTATCTTTGCAGGAGGTGTTTATCCCTGATCCTTAACTCAAATACTTTTCATATGTTGATTAAACTTATATTAAGGTCATATTAAATAGTCCAACATGTTCATTATCCAATACTATCGTTTGCTTGATATAATATCTTCTTTTGTCAAGGTATCTGAGCCATATTCATCTCCTAAATCGAGATGATTAAGGTATTTAAGATACATTTTCTGAAAGTTGTTCTATAATATTCATAAACCGAATAGTATCGATGAAGCAATATGTCGTTAAAAACAGTTCTAGGAAGACTCTAGAAGATAGAACTTTTGCAAATGCTTAGCGATTATTTCAAGTTGAAGGGTTCCATTCAAGTTTCTTCAGGTGGCGTTGAAATGTCAGCTCCAGGCAGAAATACAATATCCGAATCAGTCCCTTTTTTCTTTCCTTTTTCTGGTCTATGTATAAGATCAAACTTGTTCGGCCCAAAGGAGAATGAAGGAATATAGAATACGGCCGAATAAATTTGGGAAATTTCTTGGACAGGAGGTAGAACCAGATTAAAAATAGTAAACCAATCTTTAGCAGTCTATTTATTATATGAAAGAATCGCCCTCTGACGTTGACATCAAAAACAAATCTTCATCGTAATATGATCGTATTCACTTCCTCGCACAACCCTGCTGCATAAGCCACACGGTGTTAAAGCTCTATAATGGTCTTTAGTCAGTCTTATCTTTATACGATGCCAACTTCATTTATAGATCCTCAGATAATACAGGTATTCTTGTTTATTTGGGCTCCAATCTTTTTGGGGAGGGAAGGGGGGATGTGGGGGTTTCTGCTCTGCGAACCCTGGGAATTCGCATTTATAACCCACTTTTGAGAGAGATGCTAGCAGTATTCACAACTTTTCCTTAACTGGTACTCTAGGTGTGCCTTCTTGAAATCTACCAATATAATTATTGAAATTCTTTAGTTTGCCTATGACGTAGGAGCATGCGAGCTGGGTTGAGTAGCTTTGATTGCTATCACACTGCCCACTCTTCCCTTAATGTTTTCCAGGGAAACCGGGCCGACAGGTCAATTTCTCAGCCCGAACTATACAGGTTTCTCGCCCAATATCTGCATAACCAGTCCATAATACTGGAATTGCTATGCTGCTGTACTCTTTACTTAGTGGGATGTAGGTCAAGGGAAACTTAATTGTTGTAACAGCGGAATTATAATAGAATGTCCGAATGAGCTTTTTCCTTTGGTTACTGGGCCCATCCTTTGAGTTATTTCCCAGCACCACCTATCCGTTTATCCGCTCTACATCCTGGTTCACCAAAATATTCTCTCTCTTTGGATTTACACCAATCTGCGTAGGTTTTATGTGGGGAATATAATAGTTTTACATGAGATGTTGTTAAACGAGATCAGAGGAGCGAGATTACATATGTGCGAGGTATGGAGGTAGGATTATTAAGTTCTGAGAGGCCTGAAGAGCAAGAGAGAGCTCAGAAGTGGTTTAACTACATACGGGCTAGCCCTAGAGTGAATGTTAATCACATGGCACTAGTATTTCGACATGAAATATTCATTTGCATAGGACCATAGTATGAACACAAGACATCTGTTTAGTTAATTTATATCTCAATCTATTTATAGATAGGAGAACCACCATCGATGTCTGCAAATATTGTTATGGACAAAATTCACCATATAACAGATGCGGTTTATCCTCAAATAGCGAAACGCAAATTTATTATGTTGTTTAAATTTTTGCAGTCTTTTATATAGATAGATAGATAGATTTGTAAACAATAGCATCATTTAATTTGGGAGTTAGGGACAGAGAGGACAAAACTTTGTCAGATTTGCTGAGCTTTGATCCCACATCCAGGTTGTGCTGGGCCGTCAAAACTCAAGATGGATTTGTAACCTTGTATCAACCAGATTCAATGTTACGAAGTCAAGTGTGTGATAAGACGATGCAACATATCTATTCATGTGAGGAATTTGAGAGGTTGAACTGCATAGACATGTTGGACCTAGAAATAGTCTGATGCCCCTAAAAGGTTATCTATCTCTCATATATCGGTGCAAAATATAGTGTCAGTACCACTGATGCGTGATCTTTGTTAGGCTTTACCACGTCCTCTAGCAAGCAAATGTTGCCAAAATTGGCTGAGCTAAGATAATTGACATGGCTATCCTTGAGTTGACATATAACAATTCAGAACCTAGTTATTTGTCGAACAAATTTGGATAACCTACTTGTTGTTCTAGTCGTGATGTCTTTCCCATCTCTATCAAGAGCAAAAAGTAGAGGGAGCATGACAAGATATGCCACATGGACGTCTTTATGCTTGCTAATCTTCTCTATTGCATCCTCAATCACCTTCGTCTATGAGAGCCCTAGTAAGTTTCAAAGCAAGTATGGCAGTAAGAATGACTACCTACAATTCAAAGATTTAACTTTTCGATTGATCTGGCGACATCTGGATATACCCCTCCTGTAGATCAACAAGACCAATCAGCAGTCTTTGAAATGTTCGAGAAAGATACTGTTCAAATATGTTCCACCCAGCAATGTTTTTCGAATCCGAATGAACTACGAGTGTATTGATGACAGCAAGATTAGTGATAGATTTGGTCGAACTTTCCACGGCATGCTAAGGGTTAGGACTGTATGCCCCATTCCTGTGTCTTGAATATCAAAAGGTATATATGCGGATTGCGTTTGTCCCACTATATTTGACCAACTGTTCGTATTGGAGAAGGCTCTGAGTACTGGCTCTTGTCGAACCTCAGACTTAGCACGTTTTATTACGCTTTATCTCTAAAACACCACAAGTTCAGCTACCCCTAATCACCCCACTCTTATGTACATACAAGTCTATAGTCTACCTCAAAACAGGAATCAATCGAGCCTAATCTAAAGTCTGACAGCTCCCATGTCGTCGAACTTTGTGTACAGCTTATCAGCAAAACCATCCCCATATATCGCAAAGAATGACAAACCTTATTAGTTATGGGTGGAGTTTTCTCAGAATGAGAGTCCTTCAGAGCCAGGCTTCCGATTGTTGCTTTAAGAGTCCTGCACAATCGTTATTAGAAGATTTCCGACATTTTATATACCTAACATTGATAAGAATTAGAATCCCATGCAAAGGACTCCTTATACGACCTAGTTTACATTTTTCATCAAACTCGTGAGCTCTTTTTAAAAGCAGTTCTCGTAGTGCAATTGCAATGATTGCTGGTAGTATAGCACCTTATCTCTCATGGCGTTCAATGTAGGTGAGACAACTATCCACAGCGTCGACATTTGTAAGTAATCCTTCTTAAAGTCGCTCCCTCAACAAATTTGCATCAAGCGTCAGGAGTTCCTTGGGAGTCAATTTATCCATGAGTATGAAATTCCAAGATAGCAGTGGAAAGGGTTCTAATTGCTTCCTTCTCCCTTGCATAATGTTGCACTACATTAAGCATGTACACGTCAGCACACCATCTGTCACCACACCACCAAAACTAAATACAAGTGGCCGCTTGTCGCCGCTACTATAAATTTTTCTTTACTAAAGTTGAACTCGCAATAACGTTCGAAACTTGGAACTAGCACATAAAAAACGATTCCAGCTACGAATAGTTAAGTTCTTCTTATCGTCATCTACGAATCTCTATTAATTGCTATGCAGTATACACAATGGAGTCAGAGCTCGCTCGGCCTTGGCAGTGTCTTAGGACTAGCGACCCTAAGCTCTCACGTTATGAACATATAATACCCGCAGCCTCAGAAGTCCTTACCTTTGAAAAGGGGGAGAAGATTGTAATTGGCGGAGTGGTCAGGACTGAGGTGGCTCTGCCACCATAAAATAATAGACTTGCAACTAATAACCAATAGGGAAAACGACGCGATACAAAGATTCTGTATGACACCGAATGGTCAAAAATGAGCATCACTCATGCCACAATTACATGAATGTGCACATGTGACTAGGTATACTTGGAAGGGTGTTGGATGAGGTCATTCTTTTTAGTAGTATGGGGGATCGGATTTCAATGCTCTTGCGAGTTGTGCCGGATTTAGCCAATGAGTTCTCTAACGACACATGAGAAATATCTTTATGTAATTCAGTGAATTTAGCAAAGGATATCTCAAGAAATGTTATATGAGACTTGCCGCTGGTAGAGATTTAGTCTGGAGTAATACCAGACCTTCATCTTCCTGCTGATCACTAAGATGGAAGAATTTCTGCTCCTTGTTAAATCGGAGTTCCCCTGTTTCAACAAAGCTCTCTGGAAACACCGAATCATGTCATACAGTATCCTCCAATTGATTTATGGAAGATTTGTCGTACACAGCAAGAGGCCAGTTCTCTGCCGAGCCTATCAATGCCTTCCATACACTGTCTGGCATTAGAACTTCCTAGTGTTGTGGTATTGAGTGTTATATTTGATATATTGGTACTTTTGCCTAAAAAGCCCTTTTGCTTATAGCTTCATTTCGCAATGCTATTGATAAGTGTGCTACACTCATCGACACTTGTACGGCGGCGCTGCAAGACTTGGCTTCCCAGCGAGATGATGCGACCCAGAATTGATGTCTGAGTGCGTGCTTTAGTTGACATTACATCTTCATACTATCAATACGATGGCAGCGAGTGCAACTTTTAGGTTAAGACACCAAATTGCTTACCTAAAAGAACCATACTTATATTATTATTCTCAAACATTGGAACAGAATATATAGTCCAAGCAAAGCAAAATTTAGTAGCAGGGATGGCATCTTCTTGAGATTACAATTATGAAGAGCGAGCGCCCAAAATCCTCCCAGCTTCTGAGAATCTACGTCCAGCTCTTCCCACCATTGCAGTACGCCGTACAAATACTGGCAAGCCCGAAGCACGGATTAGTCCTGAATCTCGAGCAGCATTACACACAGACTATACTTTCTGTCGTCTTTATACAACAAGGTTCACACTCACATCTCGGCAGTCTCAGCCTATCATCAACTGGGCACACAGCTTCATTGGTACATTCTGCGGCGCGCTATGAGAGAGCATGGACTTTGAGGATAAGAAGGCTTTCAAATTTTCTTGAATAGAAGAGCTGCTTTACAATATCAATCTCCAGTATAGATCCAGGTACATGCTCCGTTTTAGATCAGAAGCAAACTCTGATATTTGGATCAGATTGTTAGAAGAGGATATATAGAATATCACGAATCACAGAATTGCGAGAATAATAACATGGATATATTGTTTACCAAGAAGGTCTGGGGAGACACAAAGGAAAAATGTACCATTCCTGCAGGATTCTACAACTCGAGAAGATAATTTGCTGCAGGCCAAATGCCGGGAGTGGGCGCCAGAGAAAGCTGGGAGATTGTGAGTCAGAGAATGGCGCCCGAAGGATGCAGTACGACCCAAGCACCACCCAGTTCACGATTTCCGTATATTGATGTTGTAGAAAAGATAATAGTGGGAGCCGGAAATATAGTCTTTTTATCTTTTGACGTTCAGAGAGGATGATGAAGATGAAAGTAGTGCTGTGGAACACCAATTCAAGTGGTTTTCTGACGAGTTGTAAGTACATTTAGGATTGAAGGCGAGGATGTCGGGGATTGATAACAATAAGACGGCGCGGTTCATATGGGTTCAAGGAGATGGACAATCATTAAGTTCAAAGAACCAGGCTGCCAAGGTTCCTTGAAATATGTTTTGGAAAGCAGAAATAAAAAAAATAAAGAATCAGCTTTTAAGAGAGTGAAATTGTTGATATGAGCTAATATAGTACTAAGCAATACTCTTGAGATATAACAAAGGAATTTCAATGTTAAGAAACCGAGAGCCTTCCTCCCACGTTCTTTCAATTACAAGGTGAGAACTTTTATTGGGCAAATTCAAATCGCCGTATACAAGGAACGAGGCGGGATCTCCGTAAGTAGTGAGGGTAGTAATAGATGCTAGAAAAGTACCAGTCGATCATGGTCAGCTGTATTCTTGCCTTGCAATCTTATAATACCAAATGCTAATCGAAGGTTAAGCAAATATGATAGACCAAAAAAAGTGCAACGAAATATCCCATTTATAAGCTATAAAAATTCCAATTCCACTTTTAAAAGTTTGTGATCTGACACATTATTGTTGCACCAATTATAAGTGCCTTTTTTGGTTCGGATGTTGCCTGCTATCAAAATTCGATCGGTATACGCAGGAAAACGACGTTTCTTGGGGTCCTCATCGTATTTGTTGTGGTTTCCAGAGTCGTACTTATAAGTAGGCGCGAAAGTAATTTGAGCTTCCTTGAATTCCATTCTCCTAAAGATGCTGGAGCTGTGTTCCATCATATGCCCGTGTAACTCATCACGCTTAAGTAGCCATTGATAAAATCTTGGGGCGTTGCGAGATTTTGGGGGCAGAATGTCTACTACAGCGTCTCGGTATTTATAATCTATTTTCAAGCGAGAATTTGTATCTCCGCCGAGTATATAATCGATCGACTTCAGCCGAGGATTTATTTCTTGCAAATATTTGGCAGCTTGATCTGCTCTATTCAAAATCCGGTTGGCATTTGCAGATCGTTTTATTTCATTATTTACCCCTTGAGATTTTGGCGGCTGGCCTTCAAATAAAGGCATTGACTGCAACGTCTTTGGAAGTGGAATTTGCTGTTGTGCGTCCTCATCTTCGTCTACACCCGGATCTCTTTTACTGTGATTGGAATCAAGATGGCAATTTATAATAACCAGCAGCCTGTCATCTACAGCAAGAAGAGTAATTAAACCCCCCTACAGATTGTTAGCAAAGAAAGACATGAGTGAATAAGATACTGACCTTTTTTTTGTTATATCCACTTCCCATAACCTCTTGGGCAGTAAGATAAGCAGACGTTGGTTGAGAAGACGTTTTTTCAATTTTCAATGCTTTTTCTACTTCCTGTGGCATCCCATCAACTCCACAGCTTACGTAGTGTACAGCATTGTTTGGGAAAGGTTTCACCCTTTCAGTGGAATTCCTATTTACAAGGATAAAAGTGAATAGCCCGCCATGAAATGTATCGTCCTTAACTGGAGACACATAATCTTTGATGAAAATTCTCTGCAAGGAAGTTGCCCATGCATAAGCTTTCTCCTTAATCTTTTCATTTGAGCCTTTTTCCCAGATAATATTTAGCTTTATAATTTCTTGAAAATTAAACACCAAAATATCCGGCGATCCGGCACCTGATACGAGTCTCGTGAAAAATTTGTCCTGAACTTGATGAGGTGCACAATCTGTTCCCAAGTTCCATGTTATAATAAGTGCTCTAATAGCGGGCGGCGTTGGAGGACTATTTGAGGCTGAAGGCGTAACTGTATTTGATTGAAGGATTTGGGGACGACCAATTGAAGTCGAGGAAGGCTGATTATTAGGATGGCGATATCCGGATTTCTGTGGCTTGTCTGTTATCATTTGTTTCATCGGAGATATTTGACAATTTGTCCTTTTGTCTTGGGATAGTATGCTCAATCCCAGGTATCCACTCCAATGATTTTAAGTAACTTGCGAAAGGATAACATGAGTTATATTTAAGTTCCCAACCAACACACAACACAAAGTGGGATGTCTGCATGGGGGGATGGTTCGGGCCCTGGTTAAGCCCGGTTTTTACAAACACAATATGAAGGGGTATACTTGTATTCTTTCCCCCAACAATATTCTCAAATATTTAGAATGGTCTGCACTTAGGTCCATCATTTGTAAACTACTTAATATATTATAAATCTTAATTTATTTTAGTTATAAATGCAAAATGATTACAATAATAATAATTGCCGCTAAACAAACATCCCAGTTCCCCAACAGCAAACGATGTGACTAAGCCTGTTTGTTTCCAAATAATTTTTCAGTTTTATTTTTTACATTTATCATTTGTAAAATTTAATAATATTTATAAATAGATAGTTCATTCTAAAGACCAGAATATTCCCAACTACCCAACCATTGATCCAGTTCAATTGGCAAGGATTGTGTATCCTCGAAAAGATTGGGTGCTGCATTTGGTCAGATTCCTAATTTAGATGTTGGCCGATGCACTTTGTATGAAACTGACGAATTTTTCATCAGCTGGCCAGTTAAATGGTGAAGGTCACTCGGATATTTTATCGAGTCTTCTGTCCAATTAACCAACCATTATTCATTCCTACTACTCTTTACGCTTAGCTTTGCAACCCACGGAACAATTTGTACTAGAGGATTCAATAGCTCTCTGAGGAAGTGAAAGAAATGCAATAAATGTATAACTGCTGGGGGCCTATCTACTTCAATTTCTGAGCGATGGTACGGTTTTACAACATACGGAATTTCCATAGGAGATGGAGGGTTTACAATAACAAATTCCTAACACATATTGAAGCGGCAGAGGATTTTGGATTGTTGGAATCAGGCCACGACCAGAGATATTGCAACCTAAAAGATTTCTTTCAATCCTTCTGTTGGTATCACCAAGGTGGTGATAATGGTCAATAGGTGAGAATCAGACGTTTATATGTAATATATATTGAGTCTAGGGCTAGAAGAGAAGTGGGAGGACCACTTTATGGACTCTAAGGGGTGCCTCCTGGCGAATCCTATTGATCCACTAGCTAACCCTTATTAACCCCCATATTCACCCATGGGGCCCAAAGGGGCAATGGGTGAGGCTATTCCTACCCAAGCCCCATTATGGGACCCATAGCACTCCCATGGACCGAACTCAACCCATGTGACTTATATATATTCCCACACCTTCGGAGCACAAATGTCCGATCACATGACATAACTTCACGTGATCTGCGGGTTATTATCTTCTCGCGAAATCCTTCAAAAAGAACACACCAACTTCTGTTCGCAGTGTTACACCATAAATGTCCTCTACCGTATCAGAGGCAACTCCTCTGCTTCACTCTACCACCGAATCCCCAGCTCAAGCAAATGAGCCGCCAGTCATCAAACCGATATCCAATGAAAACGACAACGATGGAGAAGATGACACTCCTTTGCCTAAACTCCAGATATTCTTCCTTTGTTTCGCACGGCTTGTCGAACCCCTCGCATTTTTCAGCATTTTTCCATTCATAAATAAGATGATCTTAGAGGTTGGCGAAATTGAGCAATCTGACGTTGGGTTTTACAGTGGATTGATCGTAAATATTTCTCCCATTTACACTGTCACTCTAGTCTTCTGCCATTACATTCTATCTACTGCGGATGACAAAGGACAGTTAAGATCCGGGCTTATATAAATAGGAATCATGCTTTTCTCTAACCCAAATGCTCCTGATGATCACATGGGGTCGGGCGGCGGACCGCATTGGACGCAAGCCTGTTCTGGTCTTCTCCTTGAGTGGTGTCGCGATTGCGATTGCGTTATTTGGACTCAGTAAGAGTATTTGGCAAATGGTACTTTTTAGGTGTTGTGCTGGGATTTTCGCTGGAACTGTTTTGTGAGTCTATCCCCTCACCCCGGCCAGATGCTAATATTTTCTATAAAAGGACTGTGAGAGCTATGATTACAGAAAATAGCACTCCTCGAACTCAAGCTCGTGCTTTCAGTTTCTTTGCATTTAGTGGAAATGTGGGGATCTTTCTGGGACCATTAATCGGTATACTATTATCTACTACTGCCCCAAACATTCAAAATTCGCCGTTTCTTTTCTGACTTCAAACCAGGCGGCGCACTTCAAAGTCCAGCCGAACAATATCCTGGCGTCTTTGGCAATATTCTATTCTTCAAGGAATATCCATATGCGCTTCCCACTTTTGCCACGGGCGGCATTGCGGCTGTTGCTGCGATTTTTGTTTTCTTCTTCGTGAATGAGGTTTGTATTATCTTCCAGTGGGGTAAATTACAAAATTCTAATTTTTTAAAGACATTGAAACCGGAAGATAAGAATGAAATTGGTGTCGTCGAATCACCGATGACTACCTGGGAATTAATAAAATATCCGGGGGTAGGTATAGTACTATTCCTCTATGGACATGTCATGCTTTTAGGCATGGCATATACAGCTGGTTAGTCCAATTCGATATCAATTCCTGTCTCGCCTAATGAATCTAGTATCCCCTGTTTTTTGGTTCACTGACGTTGATCTCGGCGGATGGTCTTTCACACCTCTCCAGATCTCGTATTTTCTAGCTTGTATTGGGATTGCCCAAGCTATCTGGCTTCTCTTGATCTTTCCACCTCTTCAAGTCCGATACGGTACCGGGGGTATACTACGAGCCTGCCTAACTCTATGGCCCCTTTTTTTTGTTCTTAATCCGATCTGGAGTATTTTGTTGAAGAGGGGGTGGATCACTACCTTTTGGACCGTTGCTCCGATAGGACAGATGGTTTTCACAGGCGTATCCATGGCTTTTAGTATGTCTAGCTTCTCGAAAATTTTGACTTTGGAATAGCAAAGGGAAGAACGACGTTCAAACTAACAATCTTCAAGCCGCAGTCCAGTTGGCAATCAACTCAATCTCGCCATCACACCATACACTCGGAACACTCAATGCCGTAGCGTTGACAATGGTATGCGCCATTCGAACCGTTGTGCCTGCTGCTTTCACGAGTCTGTTCGCGATAGGAGTAAGAACGCAATTTTTGTCTGGATATCTGGTGTGGGCTGCTCTTATCTTCGTGGCTATTCTTGGGACGTGGAGTGTTAGATATTTACCGGAGAAGGCAGAGGGAAAGATCAAGAAATAATCTTTACAAGAGAAGGTGTATCATATGTTATATGGAAAAGTGGAGATTGCATCGATGCTCTTAGGCCGAGCACCTTAGATCAATTATTGCAATTAAGAATTCGTGTGCTGCGAACTGCGAGTGAGGGAAATAGCAGCTGAGTGCTAACAATTGAAAATTTGCTGTCTGGCATGGAGAAGAAAATTGAACGATAAACTGTGACGATTGATTTAAGCTTGATAATATCTATGTCATCATTATTGAATGAAATATAACAATAGAGTTGCTCCGTGATAAGCAGAAAGACCTCTCAAAATCCGAAATATGCATGGCGTCGAGGAAATATTCTATGTTGAAATAAACAGCACACATTACATCCAGTGAAGATCACCAGCTGGTTCAATAGCAATAACTCCATCTCCTCCCTCTTTTCCTCTCCCTATCCATATCTCTAGTTGAGCCATGCACCAGCCTCGAAACAAGCAAGCCTGTCCCAATATCCCTAAGAACTTCAAATCTACTGAGATTATCTGAGTTCCGATTGCGAGACATACTCGTTCCGTATGATGAGGCGACCGTGGTACCAACTCGTACTCCTTTAGATCCAAGCCAATCTCCCTGCACTTCACTCACATGAAGCGCTTCAATAAATCCGGCTAACGCAGCAACTCCTACTGCGGGCTGGGGGAAAACATCATCTTCATATGAACTATGCCTGCGCCTCGAATGGCGGTGACGCAGCCGTTCAGTATATTGATGCCGGCTTGTTCCATCTACTGGGTAAATTGAGCGATTGAAAGAGTCCGGTACAATGGCGGGTGGCCTATGCAGATCAGGGACTTCTGGTAGACCTTTTCGTTCCTCAAAAGCTGCTTTGCTGAAGTGGCGTTCACGAAGTACTTCCTCTTGATGTGGTCGCATTTGATTTCCGTCAGGGCTTGACCCAAAATCTCGGCGAGATGAAGTAGCAACGACTTCAATAGACGAGCTTGTTTCTTTGCTCTCCCCACTGTCCTCCCTATCCTTCGCTTTTCGTTTAAAAGACTTCTTCAGCCTCGCTCTCCGATGCTTCCATTCCCGTGGAGGTGGGCTTTCTTCCCGTTCATCTTCTTGATCCTGCTCTCTCGTCTCTTTCTGGTTATCCCGTTCGTGCAACTGATGTTCAACAGCTGCGGCGGCGGCAGTCAAGAGAAGCGGACCGAATTTCTTAGCAAAAGATTTCGCGACCTCTTTGACACGGGCAGTCTTAAGGCTTGAGCCCAGCGACTGGTGGTTCTTTCCGTCTCCCCATCGAGTATTTTTCGGCATAGCATCGAAGGTTGGCTTGTACAACTTGCTCAATTCTCCAAGATTCCTCTCCAATCTATAAAGCCCAGCAAGCAAGGCCGATAATTCGAAGAGGCGGAACAGGATAGATCAAGTGGACTGAGGAGGGTGTGCTAAATGCGCGAGACGTGGTCTGGATAATGGATAATGGCAGTCTTTCGAGATCGCAGCAACTTGACAGGGGCCGGTCTCGATTCGACGGGATAATAACGTCTCTTCAGAGACATCGTTGATAAGCCGAAGGTAGCACTGACAGAGTTTAGGCATGCGCACGTCGCCCGTGGGCCGGTTGTCTAAGAGTCAGTCTTTCGGCCGCGCTCATGATGGTGATGGGGACACGCGGTTCTTCGACATTGCCATCCCGTGACCCATAATGGCTGATGAAGGCTCATCACGGAGATCATTAGATAAGGCAGAGTCTAGAGTATTTATAAATGCCATCATGATTGGAAATATACGATAAAAGAGGTCTGATGATGTACAAGTCGTTGAAGTGAAACCGACGGGCTAGCTTACTAAGCTTCACTGGACTTCGTGTTCGTACGAGTACAAGTACCTATCTGATCCCTAAAAAGCACCATCTATACAGACATGTAATTGAGAACTTGGGTCCTCCAAGCATGGCCATGAAGGAAATCCTTACCGTTTAAAGTCTCTGGCTACTTCCTGGAGGCCTCTTTGGTTTTGCCTCTTGAATATAATCTTAAACTCTTCTGCTGGAAGATCTATATGCCGAAACATGTCTCATTCAGTCCAAAATACGTCCCTTTCTCTGTCCGCTCGGCTTCTCTGCTACCTAGGTCCCCCATCTGTCATACTTCTCACATCTGTCGCTTCTCCACGGACTGCGTTACTCTCTCCTCTCGCTTTCCTTCCTACCGCATTTTTCTTCCGCAGATGGCAGAAATTCAGCAATGTCAACCCATCACGCCATGGGGAACTTCAACCGATGCTTTGGACCTACGCTGCCGCAGGTACTGTTGGCCTTGTCTCGGTTGCGCTGGTCCAAATGGTCATTTGCAAAGTGGCAAGCAGTATTATCTTTGGATCCGGCCAAATGAATAAAGATTTCTGGATCGAATTCCAGCGAGGGACGACTGCCGGCCTAACAAGAGATCAACTCACTCATCGTACCAAACTCGCAACCTCTTGGCAAAACTGGGCTTTCAACAGCGTATTCACATTCGTCGCTGCAGGCTTTGCTGAAGAAACGCTCAAGTACTTACCCATCGCCTATGTTCGCCGCCGGGGCACAGCGAAGCAAAGACAACAGCGTAACAGAGCCTACATTGACTACGCTCTCGCTGGTGCACTGGGCTTCGGTCTAGTAGAAGCCATCGGCTTCCTCTATGCATCTTGCGAGCAAGGGCATGAGAGCTGGGCTCAATTAGTTCTTATTATCTTTGAACGAGTAGTCATTGGGCAAACTGCTCATCTTTCGGTTGCTTGTCTAACCGCCCTGCGTGCCATACGGAGAGATTATTACGGAGATCAACTGAACTGGTGGAACGTTGTTGCCCCTGCGGCTCTACTCCATGGAGCATTCGATTTTGTAGCACTATCCGCCAGCGCACTTGAAGGAAATGTAGGTTGGATCCATCCAACTGCTGTCGTGAATATGGTAGCAATGTTTGGACTTTGCTCTGGCCTGGTTGCAACGGCGGTGTGGAAAATCAAGCAGGAGTGGGATATACTTATCAATCTCGACAGTAGGAGATCCTTGGAAGATGACAGTACCGAAAAGTAGGCTTTGGGGAAAGTCTAGCAGGTTGGCACTAGGAGTCCGACAAGAGAAATGATTTCCACTCTTACAATTATAATTTACTTTTCTCAAGAGCTTGCGATTCTTTGTAGCAATATGAAATGTACATGCTTATTCTTATTTAGTGAGTTAAACTCTTGATTCTAATCATTTTTGGCAGCATAGTTTTGGCAGCAGCAAGGATCTGCAGCTTCCACATACCTGTCTTCGGCATACTATTTAAACCCTAAATCTTAAACTCGAATCTTCTCTCGCATCTCCCCGACGAATTTTCTCTCAGAAGCATCACGACAGCTCCTATTTGTTAGTCTAAGACCTTATCAGCAATGGCAATGCTCAGTGCTTCAACGTTCATTCAGGTACTATGTGTTCATGCCTTTTTCTCTTTCAGATATTAGGACCAATTCACTTAAAGTCACGACTTACCAGTGTATCATTTATCATTATATTTAGATATCTAGTGAATGAATAATCCCTTGTCTATTTGTTAAACCTAGGTTTAAGAACGTAAATTAACCTAAGTATTTGAAAAGGGCAGTTTTTAAACCTCTTTTCATCTTGAAATGACCCAGTAAGTCGCCCCAACCATCCTCAGATATCATATTCAAGCAGAAGGTGCAGGCAGCTTCAATAACTCAGACCAGTCCTCGCCTCGAATATAATCCTCAATCCTTGTTACAGCCATATCAACTCCCAACTACATGAATTAGCGAAGGTGACGGTAAGGTAGATGCAGTACTTACATCATTCGGATATATCACACTTGGATCCCCGCCCCAGTAACCAAATTCTTGAGCATATGCATACATCTCCCCAATTTCCTCCCCATACCCACCCGGCGCAAGCTTATCATGATCTTCCACTGTCTTATGTTCAAGCGATGCGTTAACCCCTGTCACTCTACTCCACAGATCCACATAGTCTTGCCAGGTCAGCAAATCACCAAACGCAAGCAGGTTTTTGCCAGGTGGAACTTTTGTCAGCGCTTTTGTGAAACTGCCTGCATCTGAAGGAACCACAAGCGGGATGGGGATATTTCCGGTTCCAGGGATGCGGAGAATGAGGGAGTTATCGAGACGCTATTTCAATCTGTCAGTCTGAAGTAGAAGAAGTTGAAAGAGGAAAGCACCTTTTCCCAAGGCACAGCTCCCTGTCCCCATTTCCAATTCGTAATAAATAAGCCCATTTGCAGAAGACTCATCTTCGCGGCCATTGCAGGATACTTCTCATGAATATACTCAACCACCTTTGCCTTACTATCAAAATGAAAGATGCCTTTATACTTTCCCTTACTCCACTTTGTCGCATCAGACAAGTATGACCAGATAAACAGCTCAAGATTCTTGACCGTGGCTACTGCATCCGCAATATTCTTTCCCTGTTGAACTTCAAGCTCGTAACACCATTCTCGGAGTGTTTGGTTTGGTTTAAGCTTGGCATAGTCTTCTTCTGAACCGCGGGCAAAAGCTTCGTGGAAGGCTGTGTTCCCGAATACTACATCGGCGCCTTGTACGGCGGCTTTAAGAGAGGCAGCATCATCAACATCTCCAGCGACAATTTCGACGCCCTTTGCAACCAGAGCTTGGCAGGATGGCTTGCTTGGATCACGAGATGTGCCGCGGATTTTCCATGCTGGGTCACCGAGGAACGCTTCTGCTACTGAGCTGCCCTATTTGTGATTAGTAGAGGTCGTCTAGAGAGAAGGACGGAGAATCACTTACTTGATTACCAGTGATACCAATAATCACAATTGATTTGGACATTCTGTGGCTACTAGGGAAATATGAGATAAAAGTGTTAGAAGTATTTCCTGAGTGTCGAATTCAGAGGAAGGAGGAAGTGATTAAGGAAAGAAAGAAAAATTCTCTATTGAAAAAAAGGAGACCTTTAAATACAAATTAACTTAGGATTATAAACCGAGTTGCGGCCACGCGGGAAGAGGAAAAAGAGGACTTCACCGGATTTCTCATCACCTGGTAAAGTTGACATACTAATCAATATACCAGAAGGAAACTAATCTTGTAAGATATTGGTTGTGGTACATGTTCACATTACCTTTTGTTTGATATC
The DNA here is from genome assembly GCA_002276475.2 of Chlorociboria aeruginascens. Taxonomy (NCBI): domain Eukaryota; kingdom Fungi; phylum Ascomycota; class Leotiomycetes; order Helotiales; family Chlorociboriaceae; genus Chlorociboria; species Chlorociboria aeruginascens. The sequence goes on along the minus strand of NCSK02000108.1, from coordinate 49,823 downwards.
GCTAACTTGTCAGCTTTATAAGGTTAGAAAATATCGGCATTAATGCAGGAAATGCAGCTAAATATGCAGGCTCTATGCAAGAATGTAGTAGGAAAATATACGACTCCTCTCGGTGTTAAGGCCTGCATGTGTTGTGCAACAAATATAGCCTGTGATTAGCTCGCTATTTCTGGATTGATAATCAGCTTGCTAGAGAAGGATTTCCAGTTTTGCCTCACCCTTACACATGTAAATGTTGCTAATAAAGCAACTCCATCTTTGTAATCCAAAACACATCCCGTGTACACTAAGAGCCATGGTGCTGGAGTTTCCCCTGTTAATTTAGCCATTTAGTTAGCCACTTTGTGACATTTTGAAGCCGTTTGAACAAGGGATAAATGACGAGGAAGCCGAAACTGTAGAATGCGGGGTTACTATATTGAGGCTTTGATCACCATTGTTTTGGAATATGAAGAGGGAAGTTGGATTTGCCAAGCAGATATTTATTGTACAGCTCAAAATAGCAATAATTAGAGAATACGTCATTTAGTGAACAAATGTTGGGACTGCAGGAGCCAATACTTTCTTTTCTCCTCCCAATGGTGAATCAACCAGTGCGTACACCCCGATCCATAGTATTGACAGCATTCATATATCGTTGAAGTGCTTCATCCAAATTTGCACCAGAATTCTTCCCCAAAATATCTGTCATATCTTGGCTTGTGATATCTTTTACACCACGTGAACCCATATGGCGCCTGATAGTTTCCTGCATCTCCCTAATTTTCTTTAATTCCTTCTCCTCCTCTGGTGAGGCTTCTCGAGGAGTCCACTGCGATGGCGGGAAATTTTGATCTAGCTGGCAGGACTTTGACATCGCATACATCGGAGATCCTGGTGGAGGTCGCAATAGAACTTCGATACGTGCATCTTGATGGATCTGCTGGACCAGTTTCTTCTCATTGGAGCCAAGGAGCGTAGCAATATTTTCGGGTGTATCCTTTCCAGTGACTACGAGCCGTCGAATAGGAGCACTGTGATAACAGAACTTAGCCATTGGCACTTGGTGATATCAAGAGAGTGGGGTTTAATACTTAATACCTTGACCGTAAATCTTAGTGCCAAGTGTGAGCCCAATTTTGCTAGCCAAAGCTTGTGCTTTAGGCATGATTGGAGCAAGTTCATAATAGTAATCCGATGGACTAGCTAACGAGATAACTTTGCAATTTTCCTTGTGGTCTTTCCAATCCGCTTTCTGGCAATCTTTGGAGCAGTATTCCTTCAATCTACATCCACCACAGAGCAGAAGTCCCTGTGTTCCATCGGCGGGGCCATTTTTGCATTTATGGCACTTAGGTCCTACCATCTTTCTCATTTGGCTAAGAAGCTTAGGCCATAGCTCCTCTTCAGCCTGAATGCTCTTCTCATCTCCAACCCTGATTGTGCAAAGCTCCTTGCGGACCCCGGAAGATTTCAGCAGTTCTTCTAGAGCCTTTGCCAACTCTACATCATGCGTTCCCCAGCTCCAAGGTGCAAACGCATTAACGTTCGGATCGTGAAGGTTACCAGTTGCATTAATGAAAGCTTTCAGCAATAGTGGGAGTACGATGTTGGCTTGAGCGGCGGTAGACAGGCATGTCAGAATTTGGGCTGATTCTTCACAGTGCGTATAGAAGCTCCCCGGATTAACTATGTGAAGCAGATCACTAGGTGGGTGAAGAGGAACATGTCGAACCGCAAATTGCCAGTGGTTGTTGACGAGGCCGGACGGGGTTCTTGGCGTACGTGGAAGCCTGTTGAATGTTTTGACCAGATCTTGCAAATCCATCTCGAATAGATCGAGATACAAGAATCCAAGATGGGGAAATTTGAAGTCGCTGTTGTATTACTGTTGGTATCACCAAAGGTGGTGATAATATCAATGATAGTAGGGTTGAGAATCAGTATCTTGTCAATGTAGTGTATTGAGTCTAGGACTAGAAGAGAGGTGGGAGGAGGACCCCCTTATATACCCAAGAGATGCCTCCTGGTGAATCCTATTGATCCACAGCTAGCCCATATGAATCATACGGATTCACCCATAGAGCCCAAAGGGGCAATAAGTGAAGCTATTCCCACTTATGCCCCACTATGGGACCCATCCTACTTCCATGGCCGAAGTCGACCCATATGACTCATAATATTGTAGATCTTCTGGAAAGAAACTAATAAGGTACCGCCTTGGTAAAGTAAGCGCGATGCTCTCAGTAGTCCTTGTTGGCCATTCACTCCATTACCTAATCTAACTTCATTATTCACCTTTATCTCTTATTAAAAATCCGTCCAAAAAATCTCCAACTTGCTATACTTACTACCTGTTAGAGGAGAGGCTAAAAATAGCTGTGCTTGTAAATAACTACGTGGAGGTTTTAACATCGAAACCTCTCTGTGTACGGGAAGCAGTTCTTTCCATATTCAGCCACTCTCATTTCTATGTCATCCATACCTTCTATTATTCTCAATCATCGTGTCGAAGTCTGGGGTACTTTCAGTCTCGCCTCAGCCTTGTGTCTCGGCTCGGGCTTATTTGCATATATGTCCCACCTCAACTCAGCTCATCTAAGAATTCTCAAACACTCGCACCGCCTGATTGGACAAGGGGAATGCAAGTAATGTATGAGGCGTGATGAAAGGCTATCGGCTACAGCGACAGCGGGAGCAGCATCAGCTTTTGTTCTTACTCGTGCAGTCACGAGAGAGCTGAACGCCAGTTCTTATTGTGGCTCAAACATGGCACGCAACCAAAGATCTTACCCGCCTCAAACCAATATTTCGGCCCAGTTCAATTTCTATTGGTGGGAATATCGAGATAGCAGATATGGCGCTGTGTGATGTCTGAGTCAACAATCTAGTGCTGACCTTTTTGGCTGCAGCAATGTGGGAGAAATTAGCATAAAGCTCTGGCATTTCCACTAAGAAGGGAAGGTAATATCTGCAAAGTACTCTACTCAACTCGAAACGATGGCCACCATCAACGGAGTAATAGGAATTCAATACACCAAAGAGAGTCATGGCTATGAAGATGCCAAATATCAATATGCAACCTCAAGCTATGAATCAGAGCATCGTATGGACCCAGAGTTGATCATTTACCCCAAGGATAAGAATGACATCTCCCTTGCCCTGAAGTATGCCAAGTCACAAAAAGTGGCCGTAGCAATTAGAACAGGAGGCCATCAGTACAGCGGAGCCTCTTCGACCGCTGCTCCTAATATCCAGTTAGACTTAGGGAAAACCTTCCAAGGTCTCGATGATCGACGAATATTCGAGGTGGATGGACAAACATTCATTCGCACAAGTGTCAGCTGGAGTCTTGGCGAATTCAACAAATATCTTGGACAAAATAAGCTCTTCGTTCCACATGGACAGTGCATCAATGTGCATTTGGGTGGACATGTCCAAACCGGCGGATACGGGCAATTGGGACGGAGTTTTGGCCTCTTTGGAGATCACGTAGTTTCACTCGAAATCGTGGACCACGAGGGAAATATCAAGGAAATAACGATGGCCAGCGATAAAGACCTTTTCAGCGCCATTCTTGGAGGTAGCCCCGGCAACTTAGGTGTAATCACACATTTCACAATCAAAGTTCATCGTGATCAGGACTACATTGGATCGCGGGGCTTAAAATCCTTGTATTGGTACAGCCCCGAGACATTAAAGCGCCTATTGGATATTCTTGTCGAAATGTCTGACGATGAAAACTTCCCTCGCAACTATGATTACTGTGTAAGCGTTCTGAGTGAATCGAATGATCTCCTTGATTGGTTCCCGGATGTGGATGAGAAAATGAGGGAAGAACATCCAGAGATATATGGAAAAGATGGTCTTCCATTTTGGCCTCGCATGATTATCGTGTATGCACAGTGGGTGCCGTTCTCCAAGGCCGATGTTTGCGACATGGAGTGGTTCAATCAAATCCGGAAAGGCTCCCTCTTCGATCTACCCGTGAAGACAAAGCCTATGTCTGAGCTCACAGCGGATTGGCTGTTCCGAAATGTGCGAGAATTCCGTCACCCATATATAAAGAGTACACATGTCACCAATTCAAAGACTCTTGCAAAGGATGGGTGGTCCAGTTGGGTATCCACTCGTGTTAATGCAATCGTGGAGCCCGAGAAGAATCATTGCTGGCTCTCAGCCCAATTCCAGTGCTTCGGTGGCAAGAATTCCAAGTTTACCACCAATGCTGGTAATGGCACATCTTTCAGCTGGAGAGACTCCACTGTCTGCACCACCCTCGATTGTTTCTATGATCCCGAGCACAGACAAATAGCTGATGATTGGCACACAATCAACGATCAGGAGGCTATTGGACCCAATGGTAAATTTAGCAAGGACGACCGGCGTGTGCTGTGGGGTTCGTATGGAAGCTTCAATTTGGATAAAAATTGGAGTCTATACTACGAAGATAGGGCAAAGTATGACAGGCTTCGTAAGGCAAGGAGCTTGGCCGACCCTGATGGAATATTTACACCTAACAGTTTCAGTGTGGCGCGGTGGTGAGAAGAATCTCTTGTCATGGAGAAGGATACTACTATATATACGGTGGTTTGTCGTCAGACTTTCCTGATCTAAGTAACTTCAGAGGACGTTATTTTTATATAATATCCACGATATAATAGACATTTTTCGATCCTCCCCCTCCATCCTACCGGTGTTGAAACGGCCACAAGCTGATTATCCATTGGATCTAACATCCATCCAACGTCTCATTTATCCTCTTTATATAAACTTTACTAATTCATAAAGGACCGCTCTACCGTCTTTCTTTCCTCATTAGAAGAAAAGCTTTTGGATCACTATACCTTCATCGAGCAAATTCGTCTGCGTCGCGGTAGTGGTCCTTTAAAACAGTAAGTAATTATATCCACCCTAGCAGGGTATCAACTTTTTGGGATAGATTCGATTGACCTCTGATCTAATGTAGACAGACTATGGGCTTTTATATACATAAAATTATGGTAATCAGGGGTATCTGTCTCGTGATATTTTAAAAATAAAACGTAATAAAACGTGTGATGAAACATGCTAGGTCTGAGGTTCAACACAGAGCGTCCCTCTGCCAACAAGTGAATACTAGGTGTGTTTTCGTAGCTGAGGAATTTTCGAACTACTCTACTAGCTTTTCGAGCTTGGTAATATGGATAATGTCTAGGTTGAAATCGAAGTCACTTACATATCCAAAGCAATAGCCGTGTTTATGGAAGTTATGCAATGTCTTCGTGGTTCTTGACATACATGAAGTATGAGAGTACTCTCTGATCCGACGGGAGTCGTTCCTCCATCTCATGAGTGCGACTCCAGCCGAAAGGAAAATGTGTAACTCAATACTCTGGAGCGCATTTCTGGTGGAAGCTGAGGCAATTTCCTGTTTAGCAATGACGGATATTCAAATTGTCACTTCCATCTTATCAATTAGAAGAGCGTTTTCGTGGCGTGGTACTGTAGGAAAGCAAGACACAGTGCATGTGATTATGTCATCAATAAGTCTCTCATTGCGGTCCATCATATCAAAGTGATGTGATAGCAACACTGTCAAGGCTTCAGCTTGGCAGGCAGGACTGTGTAGCCGCGTGATGCAATCCAGGCTCAAACTTTAGCTACTTTGTATTTACTGATATGTTGAGAATGATAATCAATCAAATAAGTTAATCTTGTGAATCATAAATGGCCAATCAATTAAAATGCAAATGATAATATCCAATTTTGCTGAATATCATTGTATGCTTCGAAGTATTATGCAAAGATCTTTTCTAGTTAGGTAATAGATTAACTTATCATGCCTATAGACGACTAACCGAAGACATATATTTCGGAAATCTGAAGGTACAATCTAAGACCATCAAACCTTACCAGCGTAAGCAATGGCATAGAGCGAAACATATTCCCCTGAATAAATTGAAATAAATTGTGAACTTTGAGCATTCCACAAAGAAACCTCGTATCCGATTAGTCACTACGTCTCCCATGTCCCGAACGAGCAATCGTTGAGCTCGGTTGTCACACGTCCGTAGAATGCAGCTTACACCTCATGTACTATTGCAATACTTATGTACAGAAAAACAATCTTTGCCCCAGTCTTTGCTTCCTCTGTAGCCGTTGTGTGGATGACAGAGAGTTTTGCAGGGGAAATTTCGTAATCGCAGCTATGCTCACTGCATTTTGTCAGAATGCCTCTTTCACCCAAAGCAGTGGCGATCCCAGATCTGCTTCTAGCAGATAGAGTAAGCTTTAGACATGAGAGATATGACAGATTGGATATATAAAAGGGGCCCGAGGGCTTCTTCGGAATGATGGTACTTCATTCTGACACCATTCAGATTCCCCTTACAACTTCACTCTCCCTCCCTCAACCATCTATTATTTTTATCCCTTCCTCTCAGCTTTTTGTTACTTCAAGGCATCCTTCTATCTCTATGCTGGATGCTTTATCAAAGTCTCATTTAACAGAAGGGATTAGAGGTATTCAACCACAAGTCACAGCCATAATGCTTTTTGCGGTTTTATTATCCTTCTTCGGATTTGTCTTAGCAGCATCTGCAGCTGTTGATCCGGGCTACAATTGTCGGCCTGGTGAAAAATGCTGGCCATCTTCTCAAGAATGGCAGCAATTAAATCAGACTATCGATGGCCACTTGTATCAAACCGTTCCGCTAGGTGCTTCTTGCTATAAGAACTCGACATACTACAATGAGGCAGCTTGTGATGTTGTGGAGAGTAACTACAATAACAGCATCTCGCGAGGATCGAACTATGGACAGACCTACTGGCCGAACTGGGAAGCTTGCGGTACATCTGGTTGTTCTCTGGTATCATACGATCCGGAAGAAACAATGTACAGTACTTGTTCTCTTGGACGTTTGGCATCATACTATGTCGATGTTCACAATGCATCGCATATATCGGCAGCTCTTCAATTTGCACAGGCACACAACATCCGTATTAGTATCAAAAATACAGGCCATGATTTCTTCGGACGTTCATCTGTACCGAATTCTTTAGCGATATGGACTCACAACCTTAACAATTTCGATTTTTATCAAAACTTCACTGCCTTCAAATGCCCCTCATCTAATGGTCAAAATGTTGGTGAGATGGGAGCTGGGGTACTTGCGGGAGATGCATATCGCTTTTTCAATTCGCATGGTATGGATGTTTCAGGTGGATATGAGGAGTCTGTCGGGATCGCAGGCGGATTCGGTCAAGGAGGAGGAGTAGGCGACTACACAACCACTTATGGCCTGATGGTGGATAACGCAGTGGAGTTTGAAGTTGTCACTGCCGATGGCGAAGTACGAATCATCAACGAGTGCAATGATCCAGAACTTTTCTGGGCAATGCGTGGTGGTGGTGGGGGAACATATGCCGTTCTCACTAAATACCGAGTTCAAGTCTACCCATCTTTGCCTATTCATACTTACAACTTCGAGGCAAACTTCGCAGGGAATAACAGTAATCAGAAGAATGCACTTCGTGAAATTCTGATCGCCCATGCCAACAACCAGATTGAATGGTCTGCACAGCTGGTCACAGGAAGTGTAGACTATTATGCAGACAAAGTTTCGTTTGGTCTTGTTCTTCCATATGGCGACGATGGCTCCAAGTTGAAATCGGCAATTGCGTCTTTCGTTCAATATGTGAACGACCAAAGCAATATAATAGTTCTCGAAAGCAACTACACTACTTATGCAACTTATACGGACTATCTAGCATTTACTGCTGCAGACGCCAGGAAGACCGAGCCGGCGGGTATCTTTTCACTACTAGCCTCCCGACTGATGCCTCGCGATCTATTCACCACGCCCCAAAAGGTAGACTCACTAGTCGACGCTGTAATTGAAGGTATAGAGAAGGCGGCAAGTCTACTTAGTCTCGCGGCCACTCAGGTTGTTTTCGAAACGCCGGTAAGCAACCTCGACAGCAACCAGAAGACATCAGCTCTCCCAGCCTGGAGAGATGCACTGTGGCATGTCATTCATGTTGGAGAATGGGAAGAGCCCCTGGCCCCTGCTGTTCTTGAAAACGTGACTGGGACCTTCCTCCAAATGCTGGATCCTCTGAAGGAATTGAGTCCAGGTGGGGGAGCATATTTCAATGAAGCTCATTACAGAGAGCCGGATTGGGAGGAGACCTTCTTTGGTGCCAATTACAATAGACTATTGCAGATCAAGAACATGTACGATCCAACGCACATTTTCGACTGTTGGAAATGTGTTGGGTGGCGGGGAGAGCAAGAGTGAGTTTGTCTGTTCTTACGGCCTAGATTTCAGTCCGGCTAATATCTCTTCTTTAGTCCCTTCTACTCGTGTTATCAGGAATGGTAGGTCCCTTTCAAGAAATTCGATGCCATGCAACGTGGAAGGAGAGTTATTTAGCTTTTTACTATATAGACAGACTTATAATTGTGAGGAGCTTTTTAAATGGACTCTCGTTATCCAATTTTTTTTTGGCAAAAGGAGCACTTCCATATCCCGAGAATTCAACAGTGGCAACTCTTAACAAACTAAAGATAAAGTATTTAAATGCAAATCCAAAGGTCAAAAAGCAGAAAGTCCATAGATAAATACAATGCCAAGCTAACAAAATAACCCTGCCGGCAGAATTGCCAATATCTACTACTGCCTTGCTCCCTCTATAGCTTAGATCTAATTAATTGATATTCCGACAATAAAATGAGCTTCTTCATAGAATGAAGTCCATTGTTAAAGCAATATCACCCCGTGCTTCCAGACATTTAGAGATTTTCCATATTGCGGAAGATTTTCGTAATGTCAACGATTAGAAAATCGATAACAAAATAAAAAATCTTTATTTAGAACTGGAAAGATATTTGGGATGTAAAATGTGTCTCAGTATTTTATGAAGACGAAATAGGGTTTAAGGGTTATTGTGAGGCTTAGATATATATAGCATTAGAACCCTGTCAAATCTCGAAAGCTTTTTCAAGATTTCAAGTGAGTAATAGGGGTGTAACCGAGATCACGTGCGTATAATTGAAGTAGTAAAGGCACCTACCCGTAAAACCTACTAGATGATAGGAAGTCAGGTGAGACTTTTGCTCCAATATTGCTTCACATTAATTGGGTAGGAACCAACATTAGAGTTAATTCGATGGTTCTCATGTGAAGCACAGAATCCCGGTAGTAGGATCGTTCATCTTGTGACCAAAGTAATAATTCTTCAACATTACTATCGTATATGTAAGCTGAATCATTGAAACAATGAACACTGAGCACACCCGAAGACACCGAAGACATTATTATATAAAACAAAAACGCCAACCCCAAGATAGTTCATACATCACTCATCAATCATAGCTACGTAGGTATATACAAATAAATAAGAGACCCGATCCCAAAACACAATTCGATTAGGAATTGTGAGTACTTATAAATAAAAACAAGAACAGAAAAGGAAAGTCAGGTTATACACCTTACTCAAAAACACCATACCATAATGCAATGAAGAATATTATTTATAAAGGGAAATTCTGATAGTCGAGAACAGGAATATGAGACTGATCATCGAAAGATGATTGGATGGAAGGATCACAGAATGCCAAAGCGTCATTCGAGGGAAAAGGAGAAAAGTTGTTGTCAAAGCTGTTTTGACAAGAGTAGTTCATTGACGAATCAATGTTTGGCTGAGAAGAGAGATCGAGTGGCATGTTTTGCCCAAATAATTGAGTATTTGGCGTGGTATACATGTCGAACATTGTCGAGTCGGGAACAAAAGAGGGATCGAATGCTGTAGCCATGCCAATTGCTTGATCGGGTGGCACGTCGTCGAGAGTGTTGTCGAAACCTTCGTCATCCGAGTCGTCGGCCTCTTGTTGCTGCGATGCTGATAGAGGATATTCGGTTGCCGGTTCTTCAACCTCCTTCATCCAACTCTTCAACTCTTGCATCGATGGCCAATCTCCACCTGCTTTCCCACCACGCTTCTGAGACTCGTCGATCTTGCTATTCTTGCTCCTTCCCTTAGCCTTTGGCTTGAAATGAGTGCGTCGTAGATGAGCAGCTGCATTATAATAAGCTCCATACTTCTTCCTCTGCTGACCACATGCTTTACATCTTGATAAAGGCAAAACAGGTTTTGGATGACCTTGACCACTTGGCTCGATGCAAACCCACTTCTTAACCATCGATTTATGTTGCCTATCTTGATGTCTTCGAAGCTCATGCTCACCACGAAATCCATCGGGATGTTCATCACATTGCTTGCAAAAGACTCGTTCGTGCTTGGGTCGTTGATACGAAGGTTTCGAAATGGCAACTTTGTCCGAGCCATTATTCGACTCAATTCGCGTCATCGATTGTGACGAGTTTGCTCTCGACATCATATTATCGTCAAGACCACCTTTCGGCATAAGCGGTCGAGCTGCAGCCATGTTACTGACCTGAAGTCTCTGCTTATTTCGAGATGATGACGATGACGTAGATAAATTACTTTCAGCGGATTGAGATTTTTCCATCTTCTCACCGAAACAAGCAGATGACTGGAAACGAGCAACATCTTCAGCAGGAGCAAATGAAGGTGAAAATTGTGAATTGTGACTTGCCCCACCAGCACCAACCAGAAGTTGAGACTGTTCCTCGTTTGACGAACGACGAGAATGATGAGAGGGGGGGGTATAAGGAGTAACTTGATACATCGTGTCATCAACATAATTCATGTCTGTGGAATAGGAAGTGTTTGAATTGAACTTCATCATCTTAATACTTTCGAGAATAGGCTCATTGCACAGACTATTCTGTCGACTCATACTACTCGTAAGCGTTGTTGCATTTGTGAGAGAGTCTGTCGTAGGGGTAGTGGGCGTCGGAATGTGATATGATGATTCTCGTGGATGGCTAGATATTTGCTGTCGACTTTGAGGGATAGGGATGGAGGGTGTAATCGACAGGGTGGGAGTTGAGATCTCCGTTCGCATGAGGAATTCGGCGGGGCTTTCTCCAACCAATTCCGGAACCCGTTCCAAGTCCGGTTTTCGTTGCGACATTGATCGTAGCAGGGAGGGAGGTTGGTGGGAGAGAGTATAGAAGCTCAAGGGCTGATCTTGACTTGCCCATGCCTCGATGATGGGGTTCTCTAGATGTTCAGGACTGAGGAGTGGAGGCACCACACCGTTCGGTGCGAAGGGGGTAATCCGTAGTGATGATGTTCCCCTCGAGTTCGTCCGCGCCATCGCTGGGGCCGATCTTTGGGATAGGGTCCTTCGTTGAGATGGGGCCTCCTACTTGTCATTAGAGCCAGGTCAGGAAATGGAGCCAGAGGGGATCCTACAGAGGAGAGATTCCGGGCCATGGAGGTTCCACTATTCGACATACTTCGAGGTACATGGCTTCGGCGCTGGTGGAGTTGCTTGTGGATAGGGGACCGATGGAACGAGGACGCTGGAGGGGCACTGGAAGAAATGGCTTCAATTTCGGCTTGGATTTCGGCCTGTCGAGCCAGCAGGTATCGAAGGTGTTCTTCATCGACCGAGGTCTTTGTCCTCAGATTCGCCATGGTGGGCAGCTGTTTTAGATTTAGTTAGACGTTGACGAGGATTGCTGGTCGTCTCGATGATGCTCGATGATGCTCGACAAGAGATGTGAAGCTGCAGCCTCACCTCGGTCAGTCAGTGGCAATTACCAAGGGGCCCACGGAACGATCTACAACTTACGGAGAATAGCAAGAGCTCTATTCCACTCTCACACCGTTACGTTTGATGAAGAAGATGATGTCCAGTTGTCGATAGATTATTGAGGGGACTTGCTGGGCAATAAAGTAAGGCGAAAGGACTTGAACGGTTATGGATGGAGGGAAGGGGGAAGGAGACAAATAAGAACGGGACGATGGGGGGGAGGTCGTTAGGGCAGGCTCGTGTTTGGCGGGATGGTGAGAAATGTTGTGAACGGGGGGGAAGGGAAGGTAGTGGATGTGTGATGTGTGAGCTCGATGGGTAGAGCGGGATGCATATTACAGGAGGAAGAAGGTCGAGCCAAAGATGACGACGGGTCCGTGTGTTGTGGAGTGTGGTGGTGTGTGTGTAGTGGTGTGTGTGTAGTGGTGTGTGCGTGGGATACAGTAGAAGAGTGACACGACCGCTCGGTTTTCCTGCCCTTTTACCCTTTTGCTCCGATGCTGCTGCTTTTCCCACCACTGTCAGACAGCTTTAGCGACGAGAGTTAGGGGATGGCTGCCGGGAATTAGGGGGGGGGGAGACCGCGGTTAGTGGACGGCATCGCTAGTTTTCGGAGCTCGGGGGTCAAGTTACAGGGCTCGATTGGAATTCTAGCGATCCTTCGGCGGCCACGGACAGGGCCTGCCCACCTGCTGCCCACAGACCTCCCGAGCCCTCCATCGGGCAATAGGTCATCCCTTGTAAGTAATACCGATATGGCCACGGATCACACGAATAATGTCGTCGTCTCGTCGTCTCGTCGTCTCGTCGTCTCCGCCCGCTGCCGCGGTGCCACGAATCCTCTCTCCCCACCCAACGCCAGCCTACCAGCCTACCATTCTGCTCCCCCCACCCCTCCCTCTCCCTCTCCCTCTCCCTCCCCTTCTCACACCAAGCCTAACACCATCTAGACACGAAGGAGCAGTCTGGTGCGTCTCCTGGGCACACCCAAAATACGGAAATATCCTTGCATCCGCGGGTTATGATGGAAAGGTCTTCATCTGGCGCGAACAAGGGTCTCAATGGCAAAAAGTCTTCGAATTCGCCCTTCACACCGCCTCAGTAAATATCATCTCCTGGTCTCCTCATGAATCGGGATGTCTCCTCGCCTGCGCATCTTCAGATGGGAAGGTCAGCGTCCTAGAATTCAAAGACAACAGCATGGATCATAAAATCTTTCATGCTCATGGAATTGGCGTCAATTCTGTTTCCTGGGCTCCTTCTACCACCCCTGGAAGTTTGGTCAGCAGTTCTGGCGGCGCTGGCGGTGTGAGGAGATTTGTCACGGGAGGCAGCGATAATTTGTTGAGGCTATGGGCATTTGATGCTGCATCCCAGAGTTACAAGCCGGAGAGGGAACCGCTATCAGGTCACACGGATTGGGTTCGGGACGTGGCTTGGTCTCCTAGCGTATTGCAGAAATCATATATTGCGTCTGCATCGCAGGATAAGACGGTTCGGATTTGGACATCTGATCCTGCACATCCGGGTCAATGGACTAGCAAGGTTTTGAATTTCGATGTGGTGCTTTGGAGAGTTAGCTGGAGTTTGAGTGGGAATGTTCTGGCTGTTAGTGGAGGTGATAATAAGATTAGCTTATGGAAGGAGAATTTGAGGGGCGAATGGGAGCGCGTAAAGACCATTGAGGAATAGATTACGGAGAGGTGGCTACCATATGGCTCTTCTGATGAGGCGTTTTACGGAAAAGCAAGTAGGCTTGTAGGAATTAAAAGATTACCCAAGGTCCCAGTGCAAATGCATCTGGAGTTTCCTGTAAGCCTGTGTCTATGTCTATTAAAGTCATCCTGCAACTCGAAGCCCATTTTCAGTATATTTTTGTCAAATTTTTCTATGGAAAAAGCCTTACTGATCATCTTGCTAGATCCAACGCGCCGCTGCCACCATATCGCGAGCCTATGTAAATGAATGTGTGCTCAATACATACAAAGATAAGTAGTGGGGGGTGTCGTAAAGATACGAAAAGCCTTCCAGAAAAGCCTTCCAGAAACTGAACACGTCTTTTTCAAAGGTGTTGAGTATTTCAGATGGCTAAATAACAGCAACGCCACTGTCGAAGGCCACCACAATCGAAAAGAAAAGAAAGTTAGTATGTGATATGCCTCAGTGAAGAACTGCAACTATCGGTCAGAAGAGCCTGTCATTGCTTTCTGGATGAGAATGGATCTTGTGTGGTGGTCAGAAAGCAGAGAAGAGTGCTGAGCTACTTCCCACGTCGCTAAACGCTGCGGGTAGAAGATAGCAGGAGTATCTGAAGGAAGATTGAGCAAAAAACTCGAGATGCTGTTTAATGCCCCATCAAAGCGTAATCAAAGACGCTGTTCAAGAATTCCAGCGTATCCTTTCCATCTGTTGAATTACCTGCTCCATTTTCAACATTCCACCATATGAAAGGCCCGCCTTGACTTTCTCTGTCGGTAGAACCTTTTGCATTCCACCATCTACCAACGATGACTCGGTTGCCAGGAAGAACACAACCTTCGTACGCCCAAACATCTTCGGGATTGTAGTGACCATGCTCATCAGGATGGAAGTTCATGATAGAGACACGCTGAAAGCCAGGGATACCTTGCTGCGGAGGGACTGCATGGAGTCTACCGTACATATGAGCAGCATTCAATCCATCTGAAGTGCCGTAGAAGTGTTTCACATCCTCTTCAATGGGAATCTCCTCGATGATGTTTGCTCTGTAGGCTCTAGTGCTACGTCGTCGACCGTCATAAATCTCGGACTCGGGCAATGGATTGATTTGAACGATTCCGTCCCATGGTGCAGGCCAATCTCCTTTTGAGAACTTGGTTTCGTCAAAGAAGAATGTGAGGTTCTAGGGGATGATTAGTTGATTCCTCGGTTCAGTGGAGCATGGGTGGGGCTTGAATTACCTGGAGACCATCCATTTCGTCCGTATAAACGCCGCCATCCTTATCTCTAAGGCTCTTGAGGTCTTCCGGATCCAAGTATGCTAACATTTTATTAGCATTAATCAAGATCAAGCACCGCGGTTGTCATTTACCATAAGCGCCCTTCCAGTGGCTTCCGAGCTGCTGGGTCCCCTCCTTCAATTTTCCGATCCATGGTTGTGGTACTTCCTCTGGCGCAAGGTCACGATAAGCATGGCTCAGGATGCCTTCACCCTTGGCGGCCTTGAAATGGAACTTGAAGAAGTTAACCACGTGCAGGAGCCAGCGGACATTGAGATCTTGTTTGCCAGCGCCCATGAAGATCGGCTGGTCATTCGGGCAGGTATAAACCTCTGCTTGTGATAGATCAAAATGCGAGACCTTGGTGTTGCAGGACTGTGGATCAAGAGATAAACTGGTCAAGCACAGTTGGATGATCAAAACGAGGGAGCCCTCCGATCTTGCAGTTACCAAGCTTTCCATGTTCCAGTTATTCTCGGTATTGAGAACTGCCTCGAGGATGTCGGTGTATTCGTAGTCTCGTCCGGGAGGGTCTCTTGAGAGAAGCTTGCGGATATACTCGAGATTCTTCCCTTGCACAATCTGGCGTCCATTCTCATCTTGTACTTTGGTAGCATTTGAATCTATTTGGCCGCAATAGTAAGTATGTAGTAACTCATTATTCATATCTCTAGCAAAAAACTTACCAATAATCAGACCCTTCAGCATTTCCAACCACCACTTCTGGTTCTGCTTTATGCAGTTGATTATACGTTTATCCTGATGCTTCGGCAGGTCGAATAGACACCAGGTCTTGGACATCTTACTTCGGAATGCGTATTTCTTGGCCAAATCATCCACCGTAGCACCTTCAACCATATCGAATTCTTTGACGAAGCGCTCGCGCCAGACACTAGTAGAAATAGCTATACAGGTCTTGTGGCATACTCTCGAGTAAATGCTGACATGACGGTCATCTGGGAGGTAACTTGATATCTTCTGGTGAAGCTGATCATGAAAGATTAGCAAAGTTTTGGAGAGAGAAGAAGGTTTGACTCGGTGGTGACATTATTTACTCGAATTCTCTCGCTTGAGAAAATCGGGGTGGTGGTAAGACCACCATGGGCTATGATTGTTGGGGAAGTGCAAATTTAGGTGTACCCAAGTCTTGGTGGACTAGATGTGCCGATCTAGTTCAGCCAATCCGAGACTGACAGATACGATACATCGACGTCTTCGATTATATCTTTACGGTATTGGGGCAATGCCGAGGGTCATGTGCTAGCTACTGCAGATTGAATGGACAGAAAAAAGATCCGGAGGAAGTTTGAAAATTCAAAGGTGATATGACATACCTCGATTGGTAGTAGTTTGAAAAGAACACCTGCCGGACCATCGATTGCAGGAACTTCTTCGGCAAGCTTGACAGTAGGCTTGGCGGGGACCGCAAGGCCGGGAAGGAAACTCGAATATAGAAAAACAACGGATTCATCGCTCGACGAAGATGAATCTGAATCTTCATCGTAAACTATATTCCGGCTGCATCCTCGGGACTTAGCTTTGCGGACGGGTGCACTCCTTGTAACAGGAAAGAATGGCTTGTATTTCTTCTCAGGCGGGCCACCTTGCTTCTTAGAAGTTCTCTTTCTCTTTGCGGAAGGCATGGTGGATAGTTGCACGAGGACCTTCGACGAAACCAAAGACTGGAGTTGCGGAATTATGCGAGAGCACTACGGGTAGTGAACCTGGTAATAAACTCGGCGATTGATCAAAGTGGATAGGTAGGACTACTTGCCGCTATGCAAGATTGTAATTGTTAGATGCTGAAGATTGTGGGTGGTTGCGAAAGTGGTGGGTAGTGTGCGAAAGTGGAATGTGTTGTTCCTAACGAATTGGTAAGAAGTGAGGGCGAAACGATGTCTTATCCAGCGATGAAGATCATGCAGAAGCAAAATAATTCTAGTGAACACTTTGTCGTTGCTCCTGGATGGGATCGAAGTTGAGGTTGGGAATTAGTATAAAGATGAAATCCACGGGGAAGTCACCAAGGTCGGTAAGGCTGAGAGCGCAAGGCTGAGAGCAGAAGGCTGAGAGCAGAAGGCTGAGAGCAGAAGGCTGAGAGCAGAAGGCTGAGGCTGAGGCTGAGGCTAAGGCTAAGGCTAATAACCGCCCATCAAATCACCCAATACCCAGGTAAGTAGGTAGGTATAGGCACGATATGCAGCAAAAACCTCGACTGATTTTGTTGGAGTTGGCCACTTGATTAGTGGTTCTGATGTGGTGGTACAAATAATTCCATGCGTTCCGGCGGAAACCACAGGAAACACGCCTCGACGCTTAAGCGTCACCACTCACAAGGTGTATGTTTAGTCCCCAGTTACCGAAGCATGAACGCACGCGTGGATGTAGATTATGAGGGCAGAAGTTGTAAGATCGTGGTCTTGTTTGCTCCTTCACACGGTTTCTTCTTCTTGGGGGTGAGTGGAACTAGAGTGGACAGGATGTGACTCTATGGTTGCTCATTCCCATGCATGTCCATGGCGGTGGAGAACACCCATCTCGGTAGGGACACATATTCCTTCAGACGTTCAGTTCGAGTATATGCTAGAAGCCTACTGCGTTTGCACCTTTGAGACTGTCTTAGTAATGCATCTCCAGACCGTGCACACCCCTCGCTCTCGATATTGGGGGACGCGTAGAGCAGTCTTGGGAAGGGATCAATGCTTGATGAGTATACCGACGCCAGACTGCGCTTCCTTGTCTGCCCGGCCAGAGTCAAGTCTGCAGGCAGCTCTGATTTTATTTTGGGGCTATGATCGTATTCATCCGATGGAAGTGGTTCTCGCCTTCGCATAGCCAGTTGGCCTTCTGGACTGAAGGTGCTCAAGGAACCCATAGGTCGGTGGTGATGGGATTTACTGCTGGTCCCAACCACGTGATCCAGCCAACACCTGCTGTCCGGATGCTCCATTCTTTCCTGCTTCTTCCCTCATCCAACAGCAACTTCGGAGCTACAATTTGGGCTCTATGCTCTACACGACACTCGCATCTTTGCTTCTATTACCACGACCTCTCCGAGACTCAAAAGCCTCTGAATTCGGCTGGCTCTGGGTGCGCCATCACGGGAGGTAGTACCACCAACCAAACACATAGATACAAGATCGCAGGAAACCCCGCTGGGGAGACTTGCAGAATATGTGCCCGGGTATTCCGTGCTGCACCTCATGAAGATTCATGCCAATTTTCCAGACTTCGCTTTTGATCTCATCTGCTATTCAGCTTCGAGTTTCGAGCGTGGTCGCTAGCCTTTCGCTAGCTCGATCTTTCGTCGCCGTGTTCCTTTTCTCTCCCCTCCTCTCCCTTCCTCTCCTCTCCTAGACAAAAGCGAATTCAGATATCCAAATCTAGGCCTTGGCTTGACTGTGAATTAACTACTTCTACTACTTCTACTACTTCTACGACAAATACCAAGGAGTGTCTTTGTTACCATGGCTAGGTATCAAAGCAAAACCCCCAGTATGAGATTGCGAGCTCTGCAAGACGCGTCTCGTTTTTATTACGAAGACGATGTAACGATTCAGGTGCTTGATCTAGTCAAGCTCCAGGATCCGCGGCACCCGGTCCACTGGCCCACCTGGAAGCGATGGCTTATAATTGTTGTATATTGCTTGTTACAGGCCTTTATTACATTGACACAGACATCGTATATCGGGGCAGAGGCCCATATAAAGGCCAGATATGGCGGCAGTACCCAAGAGATTACTCTAGGCCAAAGCCTATTTATCGTAGGCAACGCCGTTGGGCCTGCCTTCATGGGACCATTCTCGTAAGTCACCAATCGCGTCACAAATAGATTGAAACACGTTGATCTAACAGCAAATAGGGATGTCGGTGGTAGAAAATGGATGTATGTGGTTAGCATTGCATTCTATGCTGCTTTCAATGTTGTGAGTATATCAATCCCTAAACCTTGAGTACAAAGTTAATATGACCAGGGAGCTGCATATGCAGTTAACCTTCCAATGCTTGTGACATTTATGTTTCTATCCGGTGTCGCCGGATCGACAGCGGTAACCAATGTTGCTAGTACCATTGCTGACCTCTTTGGAAATGTCGATGGTGCAGGACAGGCTATGGGGCTTTTTGTCGTCTCTGCCAATATTGGTCCGGCTCTTGGATCTCCTGTTGGAGGAGTGAGTAAATCCCGACCTCCTGAAACCTTTCTATTGATTTTAAATCTACACTCTATCCCTTGCATACATTCACAGGGCATCAAACTTCATTCCTCCCCAAGTCTTCTAGATCCAAAATTGCTAATTCTCCGATCCAGTGGATTGCAGACAACACCTACATGGGACTGAGATGGTTCTTCTTAACTAACGTATTTATTGGCTTGACTTTTTCTTCGATTATGGCTACAATGCCCGAAACTCTACCACGTCTTGTCATTGCCAAGGCAGCGGAAAAAGCTAATCCCGGATCTGAATTTGCATCAATTCTACGAAGCAAAGTTAATGTCCCCACAGAAATCAAATTCGTCACCACTATGACGTTCAGACTCATGTTCACCGAACCAATCATTCTATTTATGGCTCTTTCAAATGGCTTCTGTTTCGGCTTGATGTTCTTGTATCTCGATGGGGTTTTTGATATCTTCGTCGTTAATAATGGCCTCTCGTTAGCTCTTCCTTTCCTTACTAGCCCCTTTTGACGAAGGACAGAATGTCGCTAACGTATTGAACCCAGAATCATCTCTGCAGACCTCACCTACCTCAACTTTGCCGCTGGTGTTATTCTAATGTTTGCATTTATGCCTGTACAAACATATTTCTACAGCCGCGATCGCATTGAGCACGAGCATGGTCGCCCAGAAGCTCGTTTTCTCGTCTCTCTCGTCACTGTTTGGTTGTTTCCTATTTCTCTTCTGACCTTTGCGTTCACTAGCGACGGGAAGACAAATTACTGGATCCCAATTGTCGCCGGTGGTGCCTTGGGCTTCGCCAATCCGATTGTTTGGTTGAGTATGCTTACATAGTGTGTCCCTCTTTTCCTTCAAAATTTAATAGTTTCTCGCTAACCTCCATCTAGTGTAACAGGTATATTCTCCATTCCTCTTTTTCCACAAAAGCAAACTAATAAAAACAGACTCCTACCCAAACATTGCTGCCTCAGCTATTGCAGCCTTCATGGTACCTACGTTTATGGTCGCTGCAGCTCTAGCTCATGTCGGACCCTTTATGTTCGAACATATGTCTACCACATGGGCAATGGCAACACTGGGTTTCCTTTCACTAGGCGTATGCGTTCTTGTTTACGTGATTTATTTTGAAGGCGAATATCTCAGACGTCGTAGCATGCGTGCACATTCGGACGACTGATTCTCTCGATGGAAGGAAATATTGAAGATGATGGGTTTCTTCTCCGGTTCTTTATTTCTGACAGAATCAAACTGAAAGAACATTTGAAAGTGGTGGGTGGTTTATGTGTTCCTTACTTCTGGGATGAATACTAGATGGGAAAGTTTCGCAAAGAGATGATAACGAGATGATACTCAAGCTGCTTGTGGTCTGCGAATAAAAGTCGAATTAAATATTACCCTTCCATCGGTTGAAATGTGATTTCGCCTGAATTACAGAGGTAACTATTATTGATGCATTCTTTACATCATCTTATCTAAACCAGGCCTTCACTTACAGACAAGGAAAATTGTCCTGTTCTACTACATCTCAATATCGATATTCATATCAATGCCCCATGTTATGTATGTACTTGCTATATAACACACATCAACAACCAGTGATTCAAGTTCTCGAACTCCTCTAGTCCCTACCCCAAAACCATCTTGTATAGACACCATATCACACCACATGCCCAGCGCCTTCCCCCCCCACATCTTATTCCCGCTCTATATCCCCAAAAAGCCAGATATTTGAGAATACATCAGTGATACCAGGTCTGCTGGCTGAGAGGATCCACCGCCACTGTTGCAAGGAGACTTGACTTGCCGTGCGCACACATAACATACCCATCCTAACACGCTATGCCACTCGAGCTTAACACATCCTCTAATCTGTGTTTGAATTTACATCTCTAACTAGGTACCGCATGCTATGCCGATCTAGATCTACTGTGAAATCTAGCGCCAGTTTTTTTTTAATATTTTTTTNAAAAAAAGAAACTCATTAACAATCAGAAACAACGTTGGTAAACGTCTAACCTGGGATTAAGACGGGAGTGTTATCGGAATTTGGATTTTGTCACTGTACTGTACTTTGAAATCCAATTCATCGACTGCTACTCGTACACTCCCGATTTTAGTCGGTTCTTTGTGATATCGTCGAACACCTCGCAATCCTAACTTTCATTTTCACAACCCAGCCATCTGATCCTCTCTATAGCTGTGCTAAAAGCGCGCCACCACAGTGAGAAAGATGGCAAAAAGTCGTACGATGCCGCAAACCCGACAGCGAGCATGAAGCCCCACCATCAGGTATAACAATGCAAAATAGGAGATTCGGGTACAGCTTGAACTATGGAACAATGCTGTCGAGACGGAAGAAATATCCTTATCGACTGGTCCTAAAAAAGAAGGGTAATATCAGCAGGAAAGCCAGTCTGGCAGGTATGATTGTGGAGAGGCCGTAGTGTCTAGTGGCCGAATTTGCGCAAGGGTAGATGTTTAATATTCAAATTATATGCGATAGATTTCCACAACAAAAAAAAAAAAAAAAAAACGAAGTTCCAGTGATCGATCGTCTTTCTGTCATAAAGGTCGATGGCAGTTATTGTGACTGGTTCGATCACTATTTATTGTCAGTCACTTAATTCTGTATTCATATAGGAAAAAACCGAGGGAATGCAAGAGCCAGAGCAATATCCGCTAAAGTACAGCCCAATTAATGACTTGAACGCCACTGGGTATCAATCTACCATGTCCATACGCCCATCGAGTCAGACCACTCTAACGAACTCTATACTCGAATACTTATCAAGTAATTCAACGCAGTACGATCAAACTGCTCGCCAAAACGAGCAATGCTTGCACCAGAAAAAGCTCAGAAATCCCTCTACTCATCCACATCATCGATTTGTCCGAAGAGTTTTTCGTAGAGGTGGGCAAGGTGCTGACGCTGGAGGTCAAAGGAAGAATAATTGCCAGCTAGAACGCAACTAAGAACACTTTCCTCACGACGTTTAGTTGAGTCCGAGTATTGCAATTCGCCCATACGCTTTTGCAGGAGATCGTAAGTGTTAGAAAAACATTTACGAATCGTCGGGGTATTCGACGAGCCGCCAGCAATGTCGTTTTCACGTCGGTTCGGGTCGATGATGGAAAACTTATCAGCACTCGGGTTCTTATTGTTGTAGACAATGCTTTGAATATGGGTCTATTATCGGGTAAGTAAGGCGAAGGCGAAGGACATGAACAACTTACCTTTGAAACGTATCCTGGGGGGTTAAGCCGAATTGCGGTCGTCCTGGTGTTGAACTGTTTGCCATACAAATCTAAGAACTCCATCAAAATTTGACCAAGATGGTGCTCTGGGACTAGCGATCTGCTCTGGACCTCCGGCATATTCTGCAATAAACTTGTAACAAGACAAGTTACAGAAAAACCACCAATACCACCATTGACTGGTTCATTTAGGCCTCTCATAGCTAGTAAGTGCTTGATCAAGGTGACGAGGATAGGCATAGCAGGAAATTGGACTTTCCATTCTTGAAAGGTGTTGTTCGCAACCAAACCAGTATTATTCTCGAACGATATATCTACTCTGAGACCTGTAATTTTATCGACATACTTGATAAGAGGGACTTTAGCACTTGGAATGAACTGGATTGAGTCTGGTAGGGCAAGGCCTTGTGCACGCAAGAACTTTTCGAAGTTTCGCAAATCCCTCTTGGGGTTTACTCCTAAGGTTCGGCGTCCAGTGCGGATGAAGTTATTAGTGACACAAACGAGATCCATATCAGCGGTTGGTAGGTACAGTCCAGCCGGGAAGGAGCCAAAGGGGCGTATGTCAGCATCTGGGTGGAAGGCTCCGATTCTAGATCTGAGATCTTCGATCAGCTTCTCTCGAATATGCTGCTCAAATTTTCGAGGTTTAACAAAGTTATACCAATCGACGATTTCCTTGTGTAGCCTGCTTGCCGGTCAGCTTCCATTGTGAACAGGAGGAATCTAGCTTACCAAACCCCCATATTAGCAGTATCAGAATGGTCGATACCAAGCCATGGTGTTCCCGTGAAATCAGCGGATTCATTCCACTCCCTGAGAATGGCGCCGTTAACTTTCGCTTGTGGTCTTCCTTTGGTTTGTTTATGAATAAGAGGTGGACCCTTGATTTCATCTCTGATGGTACGCTTCCTATTACCAAGAGCAGGATCAGACGGAGAATTTAAGCCGGAAAATCCAACAGTTTCTTTAGCATTTCCCTTGCTTTGAGTATCACGAGCTTGGATATTGAGATCTTTGACAACAAGAGCCTCTGGCAAGGCCTCAACATGTTGCTGTTGGCTGTTATAAACCCGATTTGATCGAGGACCCGTCGGAACAACAGTTCTTGGCGGTTCGGTAGGCTCTGGCTCTTTATCGTCATCTTCATCTTCACCGAAACCAAAAGAAATGAAATCATCAGTAGCAGCTGGGGTCTTGACAGTATCTAAGCTGGTCATAACACGCGCCTTTCGAATCAATTTGACAACATCCTTCTTCTTACGCTGAGACTCATCTGGAGGAGGTAAAGCTGTGTAAGGATCGGGATTGGACCATCGTGGAACACTGTCACTATCAGCAGCTTTGGTCTCTAAGCGGACCTGTTTCTTCTTTGGCTGATCTTCTTCGGACATGTTCATTTCAGCTTCATCGCTATCAGACATCTCATCTACAGCTTTGAACTTGACAACGTGACTGTCTTCATCACCCATGCCTTGCATAAGTTCTGGAGTTGGAGCACGGTTTCCTTTCAGGAATGCGCGATCTGATGCCAGTCTTGGTAGAGAACCGCGACCTCGATATGTGCCACCACGTCCACCACGCCGAGCAGGACGATGGTCACCATGACGGTCCCCATTGAAACTGCTGGAACTGTTCATTTGAGAATCATATCGACGGGGAGGAGAGGCTGGCCGGTAAGAATCAGCTTGACCAAAGTTCATAGAAGGTGGTGCATCATATTGGAAGTTGAAGCCTCCTCCCGGTGGGCGATAGGCATCTCCAGATGGTCCACGCGGGGGAGATATGCCAGGAGCATAATTGCCATGAGCATAATTGTCAGGACCATAATTGCTAGGGCCATAATTGCTAGGGCCATAATTGCTAGGACCATAATTACTAGGACCATAATTGCTAGCTGGGCCACGCGGAGGTGATCTACCGGGATGATAACCATACTCATGGGCACCATGTCCTTGGCCATAGTAATGTTGCGATTGTTGACCGCGGAATTGATACATTGGTTCACCATTGAAGTTCTGCGGTAGATAGTCGTCTCTTGGAGGTCGATATGAATCGGTGGATCGCGTTACATAGCGTGTAGGTGGTGGACCTGGAGGTAGAGGTGGTCGATACGACGACATTTTGGGCGTGTCGAGAATGAGTTGTTGTCGATGGGAAAAGAAAGCAAATTTCCAAAGATCGGTGCGAAAGTTCTTGTTGTCGTTTACTAATACGTATACGCATTAGCGGGGTGGCGCCAGGTCTAGTCACGTGGCATAGTCCAAGGCTGAACCCAGATGATTTACCACGAAATGACGCAGGCAATACGATAACATCGTGGTTATACCAGTAATTACGGAGCAATAGCAGACATGGTTTGACACAGTTTGGAGAGGAAGGCATGTAGAATTTTTGATATATTGTTACTTCCACTTCAAGGCTCAATCCAAAGTTTAGTGCAAGACTGTGTCTGAGGCATGTGATTGTGTTGGTGGATTCTTACTGTACTCCATGTTTTCCTCTCAGCATCTTCATCATTCCCCAATTTCCTGGATTCGCCTCATTCGACTAATCACTTCGAATTTTTTTGTGAAATGTGAAGGCGGCTTGCGAAGGTTTATCTTGGACTTGCTGGTCGCAAAGCTTGTTTGTCTTCAATGACGTTGTAAATGGCTGCATTTGTATAACCCCTCCATCAACCTATTCTCCTGAGCATCGCTGATTCTTGGGCGAAGGATATCCCTTGGCTTGATCATATGTCGAATACTCCGAATTCAAGAAGGGATGATGATGGCTCATCTCAAGCCAGTACAGATCCGAACCCTCCAACGATCGCATCCTTCTCTCCGGTGACCCTTTCTCACGCAACCTCCGTGAACAAGCAACGATCCACCATTCTAGTACATCAGAAGTCGCCGTTATTGATAGCGACTCCTCCGCAGATTACTCGAGCCTTAGCATACTCTCATCCATTCCTACTACCCCTCAATAAGTTTGCGGGGTTGTTAACATGGACAAGCGGGGATCCCTGGGAAAGCTTTCTACTCCTCACTGGTTTCTGGGGTGTGGTTCTGTATGGAGATGCGGTACTTAGATGGACCGGACCGATTGTGGTTGTAATGGGTTTAATATTTGGAATGTATTCGAGGCGATACTCTCCTCTATCATCAACGAGTTGGACAGGAGAAAAACAAAAGCCGAAGAAAGGGCATAAGAAAGAGGACTCAGAAATTACGCATACAAAACATCAAAAGACTTTGGACGAGATTGTTGAAACTCTGAAAGTCTTTACGTCAAGATGTAATGTATTGCTGGATCCCTTACTGGAACTCACCGATTTCCTTTCGACCCAACGGACTGCTACTTCCGCAACAACAAAACCAGCTCTAACTACGCTCCTGATCAGGATCCTCCTTGTCACACCCTTGTGGATTGCTCTTACTCTTAGGCCCATTCGAGTCATCACAACAAAACGAATTGTACTCGTTGTGGGAACTCTTATCCTGACGTGGCATTCTCGACCAAACAGAATTTCAAGAGCAATTTTATGGAGATCGGCATTTGTTCGTCGAATATGTACTGTGATCACCGGTCTGAACCTTGCTGAAACTTCAACCAACGCTTCTGATGCTGAGAAGCCTCCTTTACCACCCCGTAAACAATCTGTGTATCAGGAAGAGGCGTCTCAAGCGGCATCCATAGCAGCCAAGAGAAGACCAGACGCTCCAGGAGTCAAGTTCACATTTATATTGTATGAAAACCAACGTAGATGGGTAGGTTTAGGCTGGACCACTTCTCTATTTGCATATGAACGGGCGGCCTGGACTGATGAGCATTTAAATGCTGCTCCTACAAAGGAAGATTTTGAACTGCCAGATGTGGAGGGTGGTGGAGCAAGATGGCGTTGGGTTCAAGGTAGCCGATGGCTCGTAGAAGGGGCAAGAGAATTTGATGAAGGAGGTATAAAGGCAAAAGCTGATGAAGGTAAAGCTGACGGGGGCCAAGGGTGGATCTACTATGATAATAAGGTGACCACCCTCAAGAATTTCGTAAAGGCCCAACTAACTTAGAACATAGTGGCAGAATGGCCGCCGAGGCCAAGACGGATGGGGTAGATATACTCGCAGACGGAAATGGTACCGTGATGCAGAACTCGTAGAAATCTCCGCAAGTACAGAAATCACCCCGTCGCCTACACCAACCAGAGCTAATAGCTCTGACACTAATCGTAACAACGCCGATACCCCACCTCCAGAGTATATAGAGAGCACCAAAAGCGATAGTGCCAGTACGAGTAGCTCAACGTTCAAGGCCGGGTCAAGAAGGAAAAGTGCAAGTGGAAGAAGCAGCATAAGTCTAGCATCTGATGATCGGCCAGCAGGGCCAAAAGAAGCAGATTGGGGAATAGGGGATGATGCTAGAATGGAGTTAGAATAATTCCTTGGTTTGATTGACGATGTACAATGAGCAAATACCACCTATGTCCTTAATATATTTCAATTTCCTGGCAATATTGGTACAATTCCATGGAGTTAGAATTATGTAGCCCTGCCAAATACTGGGCTTCCCTATCTATCTCCACAATCCTAGTTTTCCACCCCTTATGGAAGAAACAAGCCCTACAGACCTGTAGCAACCTTACCTAAACCGCCACTTCCTCTACTCGAAAAAATACCCATAATCCCAAACCCAACGTAGAAAAGCGCCAACGGATACGCCACCAACCCCCTCATACCCCTCATCCTTCCCACTGCACAAAACATCCCTGAAGAACTATACGTGCACCAGACAATCGCTCCACTCGTTAAGATATACCCCAACATACCATCCATCGGCACCGCAATCCCAATCAAACTCGTAAGAACCAATGGCAACAAACAGTATCCTAACACACTTGCGCTCCTCGGGAAAGTAAGTGTGCTGGAGAGATGGGATGAGCCTGGAGCGGAGGCGGAACCAGGATGATCGTGTACGGCGCTTGATTCTGCGGGGGAAAGAGGAGGGGACATGAGTGAGAGAATTAGATGTAGGGAGGTGCTGCCTAGAAGCGCAAGGCCGTAGATATATCCGAAATGAACTTTTCCCGAGAAAAGGAGAAAGGTGCCGAAGAGAAGGAAAAAGAGTATTGGACCCGCGAGATCGGAGTCGTCCATTATATGCTGGTCTATTCGTGCTAAGGGATTGAGAACTGCTAATGTCTTCACTACATTAGGTCCGTCTATATATCTCAAAACTCGAGGAAAAGAACAAATTACCTTGCTCTGAATATGCCCAAAATTTACACCCAATTCTTCCAGTAATGGCGGTTCACCATCATAACCCTCTGTCCCGAACGCAGCTAACCATCCTGTTCTCAAACCTCCTTGCTCGCCCATCCGTCCACTCACCCCAGCTGGGGCTCCAAACCCTGAATTAAAACCGCTTGGTTGCCCATAGGCCTGGGGATGACTGGGTGTGCCATAGCCGTAGGCTGCTTGTGAGGGTGTTGCATGTCCCGATACAGGGTTGGGTGTATATGACGAAGGATAGAATTGAAGATTTTGTGCTGAGGTGCCGTAGGGAGGATTTTGTTGTTGTTGGAAGAATTGTGACATGGCAAGAAGCTGTGGCCACTATGCTAAAGAATGTGAGAGATTAAAGAAGGGAAAAATAGAGTAAGTTCGATTCTCAGAGCAAAAGGATTGGTTTTCGGTCGTCGAGATATGTTTCAATCTGTCCATCAGAAACATTGATGCCTGAGGCGTAAATAAATTTATTTTGACCATCGAAAAGTTGCCTCTCTCTTTTCTTCACGCACCGCATTTGACGTCCATCAACTTCGAATCAGTTGTTTTTTCGGGTGCCACAGTACATAATGGTATGCGGTCAATAACCAGATAGCATCTCCCAGCTTCAATCTTTCGAAACAGGTTCTCAAATTAATCCCCGAAATCATCAGCTAACCACTCCTCCCAGGCCCATCGAATAATAACCCAAGTAGTAGTAACTGGCTCACGAGTCCTTGGACGAGCCTTTGCAGAAGCCTACAAACAAGCATCTGCCTCCTCCCAATACGCCAAAGCGCAAGCCAAAAACAACCCAAACCAAGCTCATACATTCGCCTCCCACGGTCTCACCCTCGAAGAAGCTTGTAAGATCTTAAATGTCAAGCCGCCGCAGCAAGGCCAGATGGATATGGAGCAAGTATACGAGAGATTTAAGAAATTATTCGATGTCAATGATCCGCGGAAGGGAGGCAGTTTTTACTTGCAGAGTAAAGTCTTACGGGCCAGAGAAAGGATAGAGAATGAGGTGCGGCAAGCGGAGGAGAAGGCTAGTTGGGAGGCAGAGCGGAAAGAAGGTTGGAAACCAAAACTTTATAAAGATCGATAGCATGGACGGTTATAATTTGGGCTGGGGTGATGGACGCCATGGATGGTTTGATGGAGAATGGAGGTGAATCGTCCTGTTGGCGACCTTCGACCCGAGCTAATGTCTCGAAATCTTCCCTCTGTATTCTTACATAGCCTGGCGTTTTGGGGTTGTGATACGTGTGTATTAGGTACTAGGAGCATATCTGCGGTTGTAGATGGTTAAGAGATATATGTACGATAATGAAGGAGCTCAAAATTTTAGATGAGTTCTAATCATGGTTCTACAACTGGCGAAATATGGATTAATATTTGGACTTGTAGGTTTATACCTAGAGATTAATTTGGGCAAATAGTTTACTTTACCCCAATAGTCTTGATCAGACTTACCGCTAACTACCTTCATAGTTCCTATATCATATCTTCGATAAGTACTGTAACCCCCATCAACATTCCTAGCGTGTGGGGTACGCCCCCGTCGTATGTATTTTCTTTGGGTATAGAAAGATATAATGCTAAGGGCTGTAGGGCAATGCCGCGGCGTCAAGAATGCTATTGGACGGTTTGGGCAATTTGCGTATGCGGCTTGCTTTATGCTTTCTGATAAGGCAAACTTCATGGACTCCGTGCAAGGGGTGTAAGTTCACCCGGAGCAAAGACAATTGATTCTTATACAATGGATACCATAATTTCTTGCATGTGTTCTAGTCAAACCGAGTACCGCTTCTGTCAACTCTCTCAATCATACTAGGGAATAGAGTTACGTGCCGTGTTCTAACAAAACATAAGGGTTGAAGCCTTGAAGAGCAACACAATTAAGCAGCGATCCAACAACTAACAATACTTCTCTCGTCATAACTAGTAAACGCTTGCTATCACGCAGCGCTAGCAATCTTTTTAACTCAATCTTCTAGTTAAAGAAGAGGCCAACCCACTCCTTAGACCTCGACTCCTACTTCGTCAACTGCCTAATCTAGGCCTTTTCACAAAGCCAAAACTCCCTTTACATTCAAAACCGGCACTTTTTCCAAATTCGCCATCTCTTGATCATGTATCACCACCCAATCTGGCCCAAAAATACTAACAGGAGATGTAATCATCCAAGAATTTACCAATTGAGAAGATTGTATTTTTGAGTTTTCCTTGTGATATCTCTTTAATGCTCGGGACGTGTTATTAGAGGTATGTGATTCATTTGGATATATGTGTATGGGAAAGATCTAGGTGTTGCTTATGTACAAGAACATCTCAACCCCGTTAGCTTACGTATATCTAGTAACTATTAACTGAAGGCCGCTTTCAACGGCTTCTCCTGAAGCCCGCTATTACCGCACGATTACATCGTCCCTGAAGCCCTAAATCTATCTAAGAGAATTCATTGAAAGACTGGGGTACTATCTCGGGCACATCTTGCTTCTGACTGGTCCTTAACTCTTCCGGAACTGGGATTGAGCCCCATCCCGGTTGTGCTGCTTTATAAGACAAGACAATTTCACTACCGCCCTTCAATAGATCCTCAAATAGCATTCTTCTCATAATAGCCATATTTTCGCCCCTATTCTTTATTAATTCAGCAACGAGCACCATTGCATTCTCCCGATCGATTCTGGCCATTTCTGCTGCTTGCGCGTGGGGTTTGGGAGGCTGGGTATCAAAGTCTACACTCGGCGAAGAAAAATTTGGTGATACAGCGGAAATTTCTGCTGAGGGTTGTGGCGGTGTATAGTTAATGATGCTTTCGCCTGTGAGCATTTCGACAAGTGGCTGGAATACAGTCATGTCCTGCATTAAATCGGCGACACATTGAGCTCCTTCTGGGTAACGAGCCATCAATGCTAATACAAACCAGCCTTCACTTCTCACAACGGGCCATCTATTTTGTGAGACCATGAAACTCAGTGGGCTACCGATATCAGGGTGCATGAGAAAGAATTTCTTTCGCATGCGTTCCAGTTCTTCGGGTGGTAGTCCCTTGTAGGAATTCCAGACCCGACAGACACCCGTTATTAAGCGGGCAATTTCCATTTTTATGGGTTCGGCGTCAGTACGTTGGAAAAGGGCGACGAGGAGGGAAATATTGGAACGCATGTGTGCAGGGGAGTCGGGGTCTTCGGATAAGCGTTGACAGACCTTAGCAACATTTTCGAAGTTGCCAATGATGAGTTGGCGGGAAAGGGAAATAGAGGAAAATTGGATTTGTTGGAGAAGATCAAAAGACCAAAGCCGGGGTAGGACATTGAATATTCCTGCTTCACCGAGAGCGACCTTGTTCTTGGCGGGGAGGGCAAGGTTTTTAAGGAAACCAAGAGCGGCGTGAAGAAGCTGAGAATCGTTCGCATTAGTTATGATTGCAATTAGAGGCTTATGGACTTGAGATATATGAACAAATTGTTCGCAAGCTTCGTCGGATCGAGCGAGATTTCCAAGCATAATGCAAGCACAGACTTGAAGTTGTAGTTGTGCACTTGAGAGCCAGCGACGGAGTGAAGCAGCGAATGGAGAGACGACTGGACATGCTACTTTGAACTCTGGTAATGCTGAGACATCTGATAGGACTTGGTTAAGACTGCTGCGCATTCGCGACAAAATCTTCGCGTCATCTTCATCTGGTGAAGCGGCTACGCCAATTGAAGGGTGAGAATCAAATCTTGTGTATGATCCAACGAGTACCGCAAGAGTTGTCTCAAGAGCACCTTGTTCAATTAATGCTTTTTGAAATTTCTCATGTTGTAGGTAGCCAACGGCGGAATTGACCAGGGCAATGAAGTCATCCATATCAGTATGGAATTCTCTATCCGCAGCTATCTTTAGAAGGACGACGGACGTATTATCGGGGGCGAGCTCGGGCTCAAGAGCTATTCCGGAATTAAATATGTATTTGTTTTAGATATGCGGACCTACCTTGCGAGATTAAAAGGTCTAGTAATTTACATATATATCCAAGGAAGGCTGAAGCTTCGCTGAAATGAGGACTTGTCATTAACTTGACGATCTCCGTACTCAAACGAGAGCTGGAGGCTTGCTCTTGAGCAGGTTCTGGTCTAGTCAGGTATGTGGTCTTTGTTTTGGTGAAAGGTGTAGACATTACCATAATCAAGACAGATATTGTACAACACAGGGATCGCAAAAGGAAGTAGGGAAACATCTCTCAGTTGTATTATGACGAAAGGTAAATAATTTCCCGCTACTACACGAGCTCTGTTTTCGTCTACTCAACATTAGCCTTGACTTGGGTAATGGAAATATTGATACTACCTGTATCGGCACAAGAATTTCCAATTAGTCGTAGGACGTGAAGTTTCAAAGAATGTTTTAAAGTATGGGCGCTCAATATCTGAAGGAAGAAATTAAGAACACCTGAATCCCCCAAAGGGATTCGCCATTTGGCTAAGGTCGAGAAATCAGCATCAAGAACAAATCGAAGGAATGGTACTTAGACGAGATCAACAAGGGGTATATCACACTTGTATGGAATAAAATGGAGAGAATTATGGCTCAACTCACGATCACGACTCCCATCAGCCAACTTCTCGGCAACTAAATCCATATGCCCCGAATCAGACCACCACAGCTGTGCAAGTGTTGACAGTGCCCCCTTTAACCTATCCGTCCTCCTCATTCTATCCTCAACATCCACCAGTGGAGCCTCGTCAGTATCAGCATCACTCATCGGCTGATTTGGAGGCTCCTCCTCCAAATCAAAAATCTCCTGGATACTCTTCGACATTCCTAATTGCTCCTCGTCCGAAAAGTGAATACTCTCCGCGCCCCCTAAAGAATCCAGGAAATCATTTTCAGGAAGAGGTGATCTTGATGTCAACAATAAATCGAGGGGATCTGCTGTATCCATTTGCACACTGCACAGCGAGCCCTCCACATGTAAATCCGGAGCCTGCTGCTTATGAGCCATTTCGATTTCCTCGCCGTAAATAATTACTCTAAGAATGGGGGATTTAGAGATGCAGACAGAGATGCAGACAAAGATGCTGCGCCACGGAGTATCCTGGACTGGCTTTTCCCACACCCTGGAGGACGCGTTTTGGTGCACGCAACCCTCTGGCCGTGACCCTTTCTAGATGTGATAGAATACGATGAGATGACACGCTAGAAGAAGTACGTTGTTGGTAAGATCGCAGGCCATGCGTTCTCTGTAGCATGGCTCTTTGGGGATACGTGAGGTTAAAGTGAGTCAGGCATCAAAAGAAGGCGCACCAGTGCAGGGAAGCCCTAGCAGCATCGCTCCCACTTACTAATTTTGCAGCCAAAAGCCAACAGAGCAGTATCCAGACGCTTTGGCTGTTTGCAGCAGGGGATTGGTCAGCCTAGTACGTGAACTGCGAGCCAAGCAAGCGAATGCGAACCCGAACCTGAGCCGACTCGCAAGTTCTTCAGTTCTTCAATCCTTATTATTGGATTAGGTATGTGTTGACGTAACAGTCGCGCTATTGTTCAGCCTTCCTCCTTACACGAGACTTAAATTACGTAGCCTTGTCCTAGACTTCTGGTTGCCTGGCATAGACAAGGATAATATTCGATCGAGTTTACGCGTCTTTCCGCGAGTTATGCAAGAGGGTGGCATGGGGACGGCAAGTGTTCACCGGGAAGTTTCACAACCTTAATGTATCGGTCCTCGCACTGATATTGATATATCTCACTAGGTAATAAGAGTTTGCCTAGAAATCATCTAGGGTATGGGACAGGAATGCATGATTCGGCGCGTGTGCTCCTGATAAGACCTTCATTATTTCGGCTATGATCATCACCGAGCCATAGCTAAAACGTTGATTCTAGGCTAAAGCAAAGACATCCTCTGCAAACGCAGTTACCCACCTGAGATCAAGTATAGTACATTTGCTGCTCGAGTCGTCCATATCGACCCCCTAACCGTTGTGTGGAGTATACAAGTTTGTAATGTGAAGAGCACTGCTCGTAGACGAAAATTAAAGTAGATCAGAGCCAAAGCCAGACGCCTGTGATGCAAGACCACCCAGGAAAACAAGGAGCACATTCAGATTATCAGAAGGAACCATGACGGTGAGATGTCATATACCGAAGAGACGGTGGAATCTTGAATGGCAAGACTCCCCTAGTTTCTGGCAGCCTCAAATCCGATGCCGAGCCCAATGCCTTCAACGCTAGCTCGGAGCTTCTTGGTAGAATAATCACCAGTATGACCATCCTCGACTCGCTTGCGTTTTTCTCCTGCAGGAAACTTTGTCACAGAACCGATAAGTTTCGACTGAGAGATAGTATTCTTTTCCACAGTTGGCGTTGGAGTATTTGTACGTGATGCGGCTACTTCGAACGATTCTCGTGGATCAATACGTAACATCTCTGTTGCGCTCTGGCTGGCTTGACTCTCTTCGACCTCTTCACTCCCCTTGCGATACGACTGAGTAATCTCTTCTGCATCTGAAGCAGAGATTGTGCTGTCACGAGACTTGCGACGGCGTTCACGTTGCCGAGCTGGGGCCTGAGCTTTTGGAACAGATGGTCGGGGATTGCCTGGAGCGGTGAATTGGACGGATGGGAGAAGTTGGGAGTTTCTAGGAATAGGTCGGGATGATTGAGGAGTTGTCGGAAGAGACGACAAAGACTGGGCTCCACGATTATGCTTATTAGGGGTACGAGGATCAGGGCGACGACTAAGAATAGGCGTCATGGGGCGCTATTATTCTCCTGGCTCAGAACCTGATCAGCAAGAAGCAAGGCAGCAAATGGCTCCTGACTGCGATCTCGAGCTTGACGAACGGAGCGATTGGTCATGGGGGTTTGTTTTGGCGTAGAGCGGTATTGTTGTGGTGTAGCAGGATAGCTATTGTTGGTGGCTTTGGGGGTTGCAACATGGAAGATACCGCCCGGACTACGCAAGTGATTTAAATGCTCTCTGTTCTCCTTGATACGCCGAAGAAGGCTGGCTTTTTCTTCTTTGATAGCAGCAAGTTGCTCGTCCTTTAGCTCAATTACTCTCTTTGCTTTCTCAAGACGTCGACGTGTGATAGCGTGATCTTCTTCAAGAGATTGACAAAATGCTTTGAGTTTTGCAATATATTCCTGTCCTGATGGATTTGGGTCACCACGGCCGACGAGCATCTGAAGGATCTCGACCTCACGACGTGTCATATCATGCTCTACTTCCATGCGTTTTGCTGCTTCTTCAGTTTCGATACTGAGTAAGTTGTGCTGTAACTTGTAATGAGCTGCAGACATCCGAGCTTCACGAGCGTTAAGTTCAAGCTTTTGGTTTTCAGCAAGTGTATCCTCAAGCATGTTCCGCAACTCTTCGGCGGAGGCCTCGGAAATCTCTTTGGCGGCAGGCTTCGTAAAAGTGATTGCAGTGTGAAAGTCTCTTTTAAATCCATTAGCGACTGTGGGAGGTGGAGAGGAGAGCATAGAAGCAGTTCGAGTTATGAAACGACCATTGGGAGAGGCTTCTCGGACGATTTGTACTTGGGTCGAGGGGGGCGGTGTCATCGAAGACGAGACTAAGCCGGGAGAGTGGTACTTGGTGCCAGCATTTGGTAACTCATCATCAGTAGATTGGGAAGAGACTGTACTGCCAGCCGTAGCAACAATCATTGAAGTAGAAGGCGACATTCCACTCGCAATATCGTCTCTAGAAGGTATGGTTGTGTCTAAGGGTTGCGGGGTAGAGGGTACTTGGATAGGTGTAGAGACTGAGATAATATCGTCGAGCGAGCTCTGCGAAGCCATGGTATTCACGCAGAAAGATACTCTTCAATTGATTAGCTGGTGCTATTTGATAGCTTAGCTGTGGTTGGAGGTCTATTACCTTGAGGATGTCTGAGGCTGGGACAATGGAATTGATCGCTGACGTGCGCCGGCAGCTACCTCCGTCGAAAGCCTCCGTTATTCTCGCAAGAGGTAGAGCCCTTGGACTGATTGTTACACAAGTCAGACTCGAAGGTCTGTCGTGCTAAAACGAGTGATGGGATGGTTTGCGACAGAGTAGCAACAAGGTGTGGTGAAGTTCATGTTCGGAAGAGAGGCTGGAAACATACGGTAGCCTCAGGCTAAGGCCAGGGGGAGGTTGGTTGCTGCGACGAACGAGTTTGGCCAATAGGAATGTGATATTAGTTTGGCGCTAAATTGCTTAAGAGTACAAACCGGCGCATCAATATTTACTTATTTTATTCTCGAACAAGCAGCCTTTTTACTTTTCACTATCGGCCCACCCTTACTGTTCAGTAACAAAGTACCAGCAGAAGGGGCATTTCAAGGAGGCCTTCCATTCAAGCGACAATCATCATCCTATCAGTCAGCGCCGTAGATTATCCGTCGATATACCCCTGTGTGGATCATTGTTCGCTTTTGCAATTTATTAGAAGCAACTCCTGAGAAGGTGAGGCACTTATTCTTCGCGCTCAGCTTTGGCCTCTTTTTTTGGCTCTTGTCTTTCTCCCGGAAACCTACTTACTTGCGTTTATAGGAGCTAATTGCAGACGCATTATGATCACTTAAAGACCATTTTACCACTACAGTTGGCCCAATCGCAATATGGATCTGTCCAAGTCAAATACGCCACGACCGAGTGGTCTCCCTCGACCTTCGAGATTACCACGGCCTTCCCCCTCAATAGAAAACCTCAAGAGACCAGCGAAAAGCAATAAAACTGTCCCCAATCCCCACCTACGAACTGTTCCATCACGCGAGCAGCTATCTACTCCAAAACCCCGTGCTCCGATCCGCGATATATCCCCCATACCATCCCACGACCGAAATATATCAACCGGCACCGTTATTTACAGTCCTTTAAGTGAGAGTGATCTCCAAAAACCAAGCGATGACACCATATTCAAAAAACCGCAATTGCCCGCTCACGAACATAAGCAAGATGGATCGGACTGGAGAGAGCAGGAGAACTTCGAAGATGAAGCATATAGAACCGATGGGCTGGAGGAGATGCCGTCTGCTTATGGTAGCATGCGGATCCCTCGAGGATCAAGGCCATCTTTATCAGAGCGAACAATGGAAACCTTACAAAATATACCTTCATCACCAGCTGTACGGAAGCGGGGGTCGAGCTTCTTCAGTGGATCAGATAGTCCTATGCGTCCCTCATCTCGTGCTGCTCCATCATCGAGACCTGGATCTAGTGATTCAGCGGCGCGACCGTCCATACGTTCTATTAGTTCTAGGCCGGCTTCAAGTTCAGGGTCTGGCCAGGCTCCCAGTCAGGTGGTTCCGCTGGATTTCCGAGCCTCTACGAACACCTTTAGACCACCTCAGACGCCAGTACCGAGAAATACTTCTGCCAAATCAATCCCGTTTCGGCCACTCAATGCCCCTAGCCGTCGTAGCATGGGTGTCCCTGCATTGTCTTCCTCGAAGTTACCATCACCGACCTACGGGTCTTTCCAACAGTCACCAAGTCCAGTCAAGAATACCAATCTTTCTGCCTTTAAGTCTGGCAGCAAGACCGTGAGTGCTCGAACGGTAAAGCCTCGCCCCTCAGTTAGCGGACTATTTCGAAAACCATCTCTGCCAAGCATGAATCAGTCTGCCGGGATTGATAGGATTGGCTTTGTGCCTAAAAAGAAAACAACAACATTATCAAACACGTCATCAGAAGCAGCTTCAACCTCTTCTCGAGTATCCAGAGGAACCTCGGCTACGTCAGTATCTGGAGATGACCAAGACATGGCCTCTCGGAAATCGTCCCTTGCTCTTAGAGATCAAATCGCGAAGGCAAAAGCCGCCAAACGCGCCGCCTTAAAGCCCGGGTCATCAACAGCTAAGCAGGAAGAAACTCCTGTAATTCCAAGCGGCGAGTTTGACTTTGGATTAACAGATGACCCCTTCAATCAACGAGTTGATCTAAATGGCAGCAAAGGTTTACTACGCAAACGTATCAATGCTGCGAGACTTGATGGGCGCTTGAATATAGCCGCCATGAGGCTTAAAGAGATACCTCAAGAAGTCATGAATATGTACAGTCTTGAGTCGATCGATGCAAATGATGGGTCTTGGGCAGAAGCCGTTGATTTGACTAGACTTGTGGCAGCTGATAATGAGCTTGAGGCGTTGGATAATACCATTTTCCCTGA
Source organism: Chlorociboria aeruginascens (assembly GCA_002276475.2). Classification (NCBI taxonomy): domain Eukaryota; kingdom Fungi; phylum Ascomycota; class Leotiomycetes; order Helotiales; family Chlorociboriaceae; genus Chlorociboria; species Chlorociboria aeruginascens. Next base: position 12,360 of record NCSK02000108.1, on the reverse strand, counting down.
CATTGATCTGCGCGAGAGCACGGATGATGACGACGCCAAAGGAAACCAATTTGGTGGGCTCGAAACTTTGGATCTCCATGGAAATATGTTAACTGCCGTCCCCATTGGTTTAAGAAGACTGGAGCTTCTGACAAGTCTGAATCTTGTAAGTCTTGGCTTCCTAATATTGCCAATGCGGTCAGCTAACCTGGCTTAGTCAAACAACAAGCTTGGTAATGATAGTTTCGAGGTAATCTCTCAAATACCTTCGTTGAGAGACCTGAAACTTGCAGGAAATGCTCTGTCCGGTATTCTGGCTCCAGGTATAGGCAAATTACAACAATTAGAGGTGTTAGACCTCCGACGGAATACTCTAACGACACTTCCTGAAGCCTTAGTTGATCTTGTACGCTTGCGAGTATTCAATATTGCTGAGAATAAATTCGCATCACTCCCATTCAAAATTTTAAGTCAATTACCTTTAGTGGAACTCGTAGCTGCTAAGAATAATCTCACCGGAACACTGGTTAACGCAGAAATCGAAGGATTGGCGAAGCTTCAAGTTTTGGATGTTACAAGCAATTCTCTCACTAGTCTTGCAGCGTCATCTAAGCTTCACCTTCCTGCTCTTCATCAGCTAAACTGCTCCTCAAATCGCCTCATTGGCCTTCCCGACATGGCGTCTTGGGTTTCTCTCTTGACGCTTACCGCAGAAGACAATAATATATCGACAATTCCAGAAGATTTTGCCCTGCTAACACAAATCAAGAATGTCGACTTCAGTGGCAATAATATTAAAATTCTGGATGACAGGATTGGTGGGATGGAGAGTCTCGATATTTTCCGCATCTCGGGAAATCCACTTCGAGAGAAGAAATTTTCCAGTTTGACCACCGAAGAACTGAAACGAACTCTCAAGGCACGCATGGAACCACTTGAACCACCAACTGATGTATATCTTGATGATGCACGTACCGCAGATGGCTTTTCGTTTTCCCTGTCACCATCACCCTCGGCCGAATGGTCTATTAAGGCGGGTGGTGTTCTTGATCGATCCAATACACAATCATACTCACTAAATCCGGTAACAGCTGCGCAGGTTGCTGCGAATAACATGATACGAGAGCTGCAGTTACAACGCAATTCATTCAAAGAGATACCTAGTTCTATTGGATTCTTTGCCGCTACTCTGACAACTTTGAACATGTCTCATAATGAGTTAAATAGCCATACATTTTTCAAGGATGATCTTGAACTGCCAGTACTCAAGGAATTGAATCTCAGCTCAAATACGTTCAACTCAATCCAGCCAATAATTCAACGTCTCAAGGCACCACAAATGGAGAAGCTCGACATTAGTTTTAATCGCCTTACCTCTTTGCCTGTTTTGAAGGCCCACTTCCCGAGCTTGGTCGTGCTTCTAGCTTCCAACAATACTATTCGAGAGTTATCTCCTGAAACAGTGAAAGGTCTCAAGGTGCTGGATTGCAGTAGCAATGATATCAATAGTCTAAACGCTCGAATTGGACTTCTTGGTGGACCAGGCGGGCTTGAGAAATTGGACGTGAGTGGCAATCGGTTCAGGGTGCCGAAATATACGATTTTGGAGAAGGGAACAGAAGCTACGCTGGCCTGGCTTCGGGATAGAATTCCTGCTAGTGAACTGAATGCAGAAGATGCTAATAGTTGATGGTGTAGAAGGGTGTCAAGGGTTTTTGAGAATGCTTACTGTTGAGCGGGGACCTGGTACTGTATAATTATTATTATGGCATTGTGGGACGAGCAATAGATATTAATTCAATAATAATGAAATATGAAATATGAAATATGAAATATAAAATATTTTGACTGAATTGGATTGGGACTGGGTATCAACGTAGCTCGACCAAGCAAATGAAGTTCCGGATTCGAACTTGAAAAGCATATTTACAGGTATCAAGACGACTTACCTAGTTTGCCTTGTTTGCTAGCAAATCAAACATGTCTGCACACGCTAAAATCCCAATGCACAGACCACCGCGCCTAGTATATATATATATCACAGTTCCACCCGTCTCTTCTCCTCTTTTCCTTCCTCTTCATACTTACCTTTTCGACCTGCATCCAGATCAAGACTTGGAAGCAGGACGGTACGAAACCTCCATTGCACAGCGGGGTGTTAAGAATCGTTGAGTTCGTTTCGGCGACCTCATCGGAGGAATTTTTGATGGCCTTCCCATACGGGACTCGATGCTTCTGTCTTCATTGGGATCTTCATGCTGAATGGCTGAGACTTGAAGAAGAGTCGCGGTGTTTTAGAGGTGGGAAAGGGGAACACATCTGCAGGCGCATATGATCAACTGATGGGTTAAGTCACGGTTGCCTGTAGCTGTTGAAGCTCGGGCGAAGTAGATATCGATTGTTGGAGCTGATCTTTGTTGCTATTCGTACAGATTGTATACGTGTATAAAGCTGCTCCATAACAGTATGCAAGTCTAGATTGTTTAACTGTATTATTTATTTGAGTAACCTAGAGTCTACATCTCTCTATTTACTATGTATTCAAGTTGCGTTCGAATGAATATGACCTTGAGCCTGGTATTATAGATACTAATATAAAGTTTGGTATTGAAAGATTACTCTCCTCAATTCAAAGATCGTCCTATATACCAATTGTTTTCCATTTCAAGCCTTGGAAGACGCTTTAAAGATTCTACTGAATGAAGCCAAATCATACATAGCACGTGATTGTGTCGCGACTTTCCCAACTTTTCGCGATGCTTGTCCTCATTGCATCACCAAATCTTCCCTACGAACCACACTCCTTTACCAGCAAGTCAGGTCAAAACCTCCTGTTTCCTAGTCGGCCGTGCATTACATCGACCACTCATAATCATGACAAAGGCACAACAAACCATCTCCATCGGGCTGCTCGTCACTTCCGTACGCGCACCCCTTTCCTACAAATACCATCATTCCTAGTAGCTAACAATCCCAGGTCTATCTCTCACTCTATCTACAATTAGTACCCCTCCCCTCGCTCATCTCCGAAGAGATAGTTCCAGTCGTACGTAATGTCCTATCTCTCCTTTCCGTTCCCACCGCCCCGCGGTCCATCTTCTTGTCCCTCTCCTCTCTGCTCTTCCCTTAAAGCTCGAACCTCTAAATTCATGAAAGCAATCGCTGATTTCGTTCGCCGCACATAGTTACCTTTTTGGGCGCTTGTTACCTTTGGCTCTTACCTGTTGTTCAAATTGGGCTATGGCGTTTTCACATTCAATGATGTGCCCGAGGCGCATGCTGAGCTTATGAAGGAGATTGATCTTGCGAGGGCGGACTTGAGGGCGAAGGGCGTGGACGTAGATTAAAGAGATGGCGATATGGGTAGGGCTTAGGATTGCTTTGGAGGACTAAAATGTATTGATATAATGTCCAGAACATGGAGGGATTATAAGCTTAAAATTTGCGGCCCCATAGTAAGATGGAATCAAGAAACTGGCATGGTTTCTGTATGACAGCGATCTCTCACCCAGCCAAAGTTCCCTCCCGAGCATGTTTCTCCTTCAACCTCTTCTCCTGCTTCATAAACTCTCGAATCCCAACCGGAATGCCCTTAAACAAATCATTGCTCACGAAATCCGCATCCAAACCCGTACCCCAATTACTCTCACTCCCGCCCCCATCATCATCCATACTCAACATCGTATGCTGCGCGCCCTCCTCTACATCTCCTAACATCAAACCAGTCCCCGTCTTACCAGGAGTCCTTCTCCTCCTCTTCCCCTCTTCTAATTTCCTCTCCTTCCTGAGTGCAATATCAGCCTCCTTTCTCGCAGCAGCCCACTCCTCAACCTCATCTCGATACCGATCCCAGACACAGTTCACACACCCGCTCATACAGCAGTTATCGGGTTCGTCGGGACGGGGCGGTACCCAAACCCCGCCTATGAGGGTACTTTTTGCGACGATTTCGGAGCGTCGTTCTAGCGGCGAGGATAGACGGGAGGAAAATAGGATCTTAGGTCCTGGATCGGGGGTTGAGGGCGTGGAGGATACTGGCGGTTTGGAAGACGAGGTAGCTGTTGTGGGCGGTTTGGAAACTATGGGCTGTTGTTCTGTAGGGACGGGTTGAGAGAGGAGAGAGGCGTAGTAGTCCCCTATTGGATTTGCTTGTTTGGAAGAATGTTTGGTAGTGTTGGATGAATGTCTGATCTGCTGGCGGAGACAGGGAGAGAATTCTAGGCGCTTCGTTGCGCGGACTAGAAATCTTGTCTCCATGATAGAAGGGGATTTAAGCTTTATATGGGATATCTTGCAATATTGTGTGTGCTAGGTATGCTAGAAAACCTATAGGTTTGTTGTTTGCTTACAATGTTTACCTTGAAGACCTTTCAGAGGCAACAGACGTCATAGGCGGGATTGTCAGCAAGGGGGAACAATTCTCGTGACTCGAGAAAACAATGGTGATGATAAAAGCTGTTAAATAGCAAAGAGTAGGGGGGTAGATTGTATAGACCTAGAGTTTCAATTGAAACTATTACAGCACTTCAAGCTACTAAATTGTTCTATTCCAGGCCAAGCCCATGAAGGCACATCGCTAAAAAGCCTATAGCCCCTCCTTAATCGCGTCCCCGAGAAATTATACGCGACTTCAATAACATCAACCTCTCACTTTGCGCCGAGAGAACGAAATGGCATACCAAGACGAATAGAAGTGTGGCAGACTATAGATGACGTCTAACCTATCACTCAATTTCCAATGGAATCCGCAGCGAAACGGCGCAAAACATCGCCGACAACATCAATACCAGTCGACGCGCCGAATACTCCACGTCGCATACCTATCCGCAGTCAGAATTTACCAAGTAAACGACCGTCTTTTGCTTCTCCAACGAAAGCTAGTATAGCTAGACATAATCCCCAATTGTTAGCGCGAGCTACGTTTTCTGGAAATAATGCTGAGAGACCTGGGAGCCGAGGAAGTCTACAAGATGGTTCTGACATGGCTTTAGGGATTAAGCAGCCAACCGTTATTGATGATAATGAAAGACCGGGGCCTCAATTGACTTCAAATTCTCAGGAAAATGGTGGATTGCAGAGAAGTGGGACACCAGGGACTGATGTGTTTGGTAGGAGGAGGAGCCCTCGATTGACAGAAGGTGGTTTATCTATGAAGCCGAGACAAATATCGCGCTCACCGATAAAGCGCCCCCAAGAGAAGTTTAGTGAGGGTTCAGAAAACCAAGCTGCTAAGGCATTGGAAGAGAACCCGAACCCATTTCGGAAAACTGGACTGAGGAGGTCTCCTATTGCAACTCAGAAAAGTGATGTTGTGCAGGAGGAATCCGTACAGCAAGATGAAAATCCACCAGATCCATTCGTCAAAAGGGGCTTGAGGAGGTCACCAGTTTCTTCACAACCTATTGATATACTTCCCGCAAGTGAGCCTCAAACCAATATTTCAACAACGCCGATACAACCGCCGGTGATACAGCCGGTAGAATTTGCATCACTTGAAAATCCTCACCAAGAAGAGAACCCAGAGCCACCTCAGGCTTCAACGACTTCAACTCAACAACCGCCAGCAGATCTCCCCGTTGGCGCTTATCAGCGACAAGGGGTTCCAGAGCCCATTTCAGAGCCCCTTCCGAAAGCCCAAGTTCAACCCGCTACTGAATTGAATGTCCCAGGCACCTCCAGAGAAGGAGACGACCCAGAATTACCTCTCACTCCTACCCAGCGAGGCCTTACTAATCCTATAGTGACAACTCCTCTGACTGGTATCCATAACACACCGAGTAAGGGACCCAGAAAGAGTAAAGCTCTAGCAGAAAAGCTCAAGTCATCTCCATTGAAACCACAAGCCCCTCCACCTCCTCAACCAGCTAAAGAACCTCAATCTGGGCTACAAGTTGTACCGCAGCCCAAGTTTCAAAAAGGGAAAGAAGTTGAACGACGAAAATCCGCCAGATTCTCAATCCCAGCCGATCCACATGCTGCGAAACGAAAGATTCGAGACGATCTTCTGAAGGAACTTCAGCAATTACAAGCAGATGTCGCTCTAGCAAACCAGGAGAATGAACGGCTATTCTCACAACATGAGGCCAGAATTACGATACCACAAGATACATCGAATATAGATGCAATACGAGATCTTTTACTTCGCTCTGCAGCTTCTGAACCACCTCCTGAGCCACTACTAAAACCTCCAGGCGCGTTCGAAGCTGCAGACCTATTTCTACCATTTGTATCACTACGAAAACCTCAACCTGTCCTTCCTCCTGTAGTAAAGTCACTCCCATCTTACGAATCCATTGTGTCAGCCGATCCTCTAGCCCAGCTAAAAAATTTCACTCCCTTACATTTCTCGTCAAAAATCTCCCTTCTACCACCCGTCTCCTTGTCGCCAGATTCTTCTCAGGATCCAACCCCACCAACCTTTCAAAAACACCATGTATCAGCCGGCCATCGCTCCGGGCTTTTTGCCGCCCGTTTATCCATGATTGTCGACACTAACTCCTTCTCTATCTCCGAGCTCGATATCGAACGCTTAGATCCCAGTGCTGAAGCAGAGCTAGGTACATTTATGCGGAAGAGAGCTAAGATGGACGGACCATTGGGAAAAGATATCGGAGTCGTATGCTGGGCGATGGGTCGATGGGTTGAAACGTCCATTTTAAGAGCGAAATTCTGGTGTACCGTCGACAAAGAACTTTCCAATGCTGAGGTGAGGACGAAAACTTTACACCGACTAGCAGAGAAGAGAAAGCAGAAAAGAAGACACGAGAGAGCAACCGAGGAAGTAGAAGCAGAGGAACCCCAAAAAGGGAAATGGACAAGAAAAGAATTATTACCACACATGGGCCGCACATCCATGGAAGTCCTGGCCGACGACGTCGAACTGAGACTTGAGTGGAAAATCGGCTTTGATTGGACGGGGGAGGTAGAGAGTTCGCTGTCGGCTTGTGCGAGACTACCGACTTTCTGTAAGTCTCCCCTTCCCTTACGTTAGATTTTCGTTCCTTTATCCCCCTTATCTCTTTAGTTCGTATGACATATTTTCTGTAGATGTGAGTAGGGACTAAACAAGTCCTAGGGCAAGCAGAAGACGAGCGGAACAGCCTCTCCAAGATCCCGGATATGTTTCGGAGGCTGGTCAGGAAACAGGGTCCTGTGGCCGCGGTTCGGAGTTTAGTGGGGATTTTGATGCCGGTGGATTAGGTAGGGTGTTTGGCGTCTGGGGATATGAAGGGGGAGGAAGAGGGAGAGGGAGAGGGGAGTGGAAGGAGGAAGTCGGGAATGGGTAATTGTGCGTGATGATGTAAGATTTGAGAGTTGTAGAGAGACATTTCACCACGACTCTTGTGGAATGTAATCAGGAAGCCTAGATAAATTACAGCAATTAAGCTAAAATGCATAGTTTTAAAAGTCCAGACAACCTTGCATAGTATTGCATCAACTACCTAGGTACTCACTCATCATTACAAAGTGATATTTTGAATGCCAGCCAGCCATGCTTTTTATGATCAAAGTCTCCCAAATGAAATTCCATACTTCCAGAAGGTCTGTCTGTCTGTCTCTCTTTCCATCCGTCCGTCCATCCATCCATCCATCCATCCGTCCAGCAAAGTTTCAAGAAGCAACTCTGTAAGCTAGAAAGAAAGAAAAAGACATCTGATTCACCCCGTGTATGCAAAGAATCTCAACCCCCTGGGAAACGTTGGCAAATGTGGGAAACCCCTGTCGTTTAACGCCAATTACACCGTTGTTTGCACAGATAGAGAAGCGGAAGATCCCGTAGTTATGTCCTGAAGTTCCTGCCTTGATAATGAATGCGATTACGTACTTCCCGATGGAAGAAGATAATCGATCCATGTCCTCGCCAACGTGGGAATTTCTTCGTTGCCATCGTGAGATTGGACAGTTTCCTTCCAGCCTACGGCAGCCCATTGCTTAGCATTGGCTTTGCGCTGAGCATTGGGAATTTGGATGTTAGCGTGGGCTTTCGTTCGGCGTTTCTCCCGTTCATCAATGACTGTATGCATAACTTTGTGTCTCAGAGCTGTGGTGGCCCATCCTGAAACGTTGCCCAATCGCGGTGACTCCAACACATATTGTAGCAGAGGGAATGGTAGATTGAGGAGGACCTTGGATAAGGTGGCGAAAATGGGGTTAGAAGGCGTTGAACGAATTGCCTCCTCGCTAGGGTGGTCGCCAAATTTGATGGAACTAAGGCGGAGATTTTGGCTCACGGGACGATCTTCTGAAGTTGGAGGGAGTCTCTGATTGCGAGCCAACGTTATAACGGAGGTGTCGAGATCGAAGTTGGGTGGGAAGCTTGAAATGAGGAAGTGAAGACTAGCATGGATGAGCATTTCAACAGCCGGGCCATAGGTGGGTAGGTTATCTCCTTGACCTGGTCTATTGGGTCCATTCCAGTGCTGATCTAGACCACCGTCCAGAGCAAAGTCGAGAGCTTTCTCAAGAGTCGTCCAGCTGATGAAATGACAAGCAACATCGATACCTCGACTGATGACTGGAGGGATTCTTAGGATATGGCCTGCAGCAGCGTAACCCAAACCAAGCTCGAAGCGGTCCGAAGGTGTACCCGGAATGGCGGTCGATGACTGTGGGGATGATACGTTCTGGCTATGAGCTAGTACACCGAAGTCCAATAGCGGGCCGCCGTAGAGACGTTGAGCAGCCATCCAGAAGGCATCTGAACGTAGGAATCGATCATCCGACTCGATGAGCAGAGTTCTGGCAGTGAGTCCATCGCTATTATTTTCTTGAGCTTGTGCCATCATAAGGTCCTTCAGCGTTGGGCTTCGAGCGAACAGTAGGTTGTGACCGGGAATTCGAACCGGTATGGCACGATCATCAGAGTAGCGAAGCTCAAGAGTGTAATCAGCGAAGCTGGGGTTCCCAAACTGATTCTGTAGATAATGAAGGAGACCATCAAGATTATCCGCTACCATTGGCGGTTGATTGCCCGTTTGTTGCGGAAAATTACCGTGAGCGGGAGTAATGGGTTGAGAGATGGTGTGGACTTTTGGTCTGGGTTGCTGATACAAGCGAACTTCGTCGATATTCCCATTACTTTCATTATGAGCCACAACAGAAGGATACTGGCTATAGAACGGTGGACCATTGTTATCCTGATCATTGGGGGCTGAAGATTGAGATCCATGGAAGCTGTGTGGAGTGGAAGGATCATAACCAAACCTTGGAGCTTCAGCTCCAATAGGTGTAGCAGAAGGCGAGTTACTGTCTGCAGGACCAAATGAGACCATAGGCCGACGAACATACTGATCTCCACTAGGACCTTGACTCATGAAATTGTCTGGTCGTGGATAATAGCCTGGCGGTGGAGGAGCCATTGGCGAGTAACCGTTTGATATGTGATGATGGTGACCTCCGTTTGAAGGATGGCCGCCATGATGTGTGCCTCCGTGTTGACCTTGCTGAGGAAAAGGATATGGCGGTACATTGCCAGCAGAGAGCGGTGGTGCAGGCGACGAGTTGTTGGAATCTGGGTAGTTGCCGAAGACCAGGCTTCCAGCGCTCGGATGGCCGTGGTGCAGAGTAGATTGACCATTGAAGTGCGGCGGGAACTTGACCGACTCGTGGGCCATGGTGGTCGGTTGGTTGTGGTGTGCAGGATAGAAGGGAGGTGGCATTTGATACGTCGATCTCGATGCAGAGGACTGAGATTCAGATACAGCAGATTGTTGCTCTTGGATTTGATCCACTCCTAGAATATTAGCTATGTTAACACACTTAGGGAAACGACCAGCGTTTGCTTACCTGGTGTCTCTTCTTGACCAGAAGCCTCTGGCTCTTCGACCTCTTGTTCGCGCGACTCCTCCTGAACCGCTGGAGCTCCCGAGGATCCTGGGGAAAGTGGCACTGCAAGATCCGTCGTCTTCTCCGGTATGCGAGTATTGGAGGAACCGTTGGCGATGACTGGAGAGCTCTCCACGACCGGAGGGGGAGTTGGCGTTGAAATAGTTGTTTCGACGACAGGAGATGGAGCTGCTTGTTGAATCTTCTCGCGCGCCGCTACCTGCTGCGTACGTTTCTGGATATATGGCAGCGGGATTGCGGGCACAATCGTCTTCGGAATTGCCGGCCTGGGTCGACTTTCCTTGAAAGCCTTTGCAGAGTTGCCTGTGGGCGCCATGTTGGAGGAATGGAGGGTGGGTGAATGGGGCTTCCTATCAGTCCACGTTCGTATCTTATGGACGTCCCCAAGATTCAACAGTGACCATCAGACATCAGACTGGTCATGTAGCATCTGGGGAGTCTTTCGTTTCCTGACCGGGCTGAAAGGGGGTGTTGACAGCAATCACGCACAGTAAACTGTCTTAACACCCCGCAAAATAAAAATTGAGGTGAGGTGTGCTAAGAACCGAGCTTACCGCTTTCGGCACACAACCTAGGTAGGTCGAGTATGACGTCTCCTTCGGTTTACAGATGAATGTTTGAAATAAATCTAAACAGATCTAAACAGTGATCAGGTTGTCGTTTTCTTTCGTCTAGGCGCTCTTCTCGGGTGTTCTTGATGATGAATCATGAATCCACGTTTTATCTCCATGCTTGTTGTTCTTAACATGACCGGCTAGATTCATGAGTGAGCATATCCTGATGCGAAGTTGATCAAAGGGCCTTTGGAGCATGGATCTCTTAGTCTTTAATCCACTCTATCTCTACAGGCACCCGGGCACTTTATTTCTCCATTCTGTCTTGAGCATGGGCCTAGAAGGGATCGTATATGTTTGCTTATATTCACCTTGAATCTCATCCTGCCACCGTCTCTTTTCCTTCTACTGGTGCTTACATTGGTGTGCGATTGTAGAAGTAGAGCTTCTACAAGCATCTTTCTCTATCCACACCTCTAAAGATACACGCTTGGAAGGGACAAGTTTTTAAAACCTTTAATACGCTGGAACATGGAATTCTAATTTCTCAAGATCCGAATGACGTCTCTGGAAGTTATATTCATCACCATCCGACTTGTTGAACTCATAAGCATCATATCCCATCATAATGTCAATATTAGAATCCAAACCGAGGTCTCACTGAATTTTGATTGGGTGATGTTGGTAGCTAAGGTTACGCCCCTGTGGGAGGAATTTTTCTCCAAGATACCTCGAACTATCGGCACAATGAAACGGTAAATACGAACGAGGTTACTTCGATATTGTACATTCCGAAAGATTGACTTGAAAAATGTCTCCTGATCCGAACGTGGACGGACCAATCTCAACACTAGGAAGTACTCGATTCGTCTCTTCCACTCGGCTCTCAAGATTGTCGACGGCAAGCTTGCCCTGGCGTTGCTTTGCTATCTCATGGTAAACATGTAAATATGTCCCAAGTTTACAAGAACCAACTCTTCAACCTAAGGTAGTATCAAGACTGCCTGTAACAACGACTAAGCATTGTTGAACCTCTCTGTATAACGAGTCATCATTTCCCTCCCCACCACTCTCGTCTATGGACGAATCTTCCTTTTCGTCTCCACGGTCAAAACAGGAGCACAGCATATGCAGTGTCACGCAGTGTCGCATGATCTTTGATCCAGCTCGTCCAACCTCCCGCGTAGTGTAATGTCCACTGTGCCCCCCACCCCGCCACTCGAATCCTCACAGCATCCACCTGAGTTTTACGAGCACTGGAAATATTCCGAGGATACCCCTTGCTGAGCACGAGGTTTGGATTTCCTCGAACCTGACAGTAATATAGTTGAAACGCGACAGCTCTTAGAGAGCCAAAGCTCATTGGTGAAAGAGAAGGGTCATGATTGCATTGCAGTGACGCGGCGAAGAACACAAGCGGTCTCCCCTTGTCCTTCCTCGCGTAGAAAAACTTTTCCAGGAACGATGTTGCCTTTCCCAGATCATTTGATCAGAATCTGATATAAAGATACAATACAGTAGTATGCAAGTCATCCACTTAGATCCAAACTCGGGGGGTTTTTTTTTCCTTGGGGGATATGCACGAACACAATAACGCCCTCAGCGACGCAAGGAGGTGAGATCCTCTTGCATATCATTCGCATGTGGTCAAAACACGAAGCGTGAATCCTCTCTCTCTCCAAGCTTTTAACGAGAAAATAATACGGCGAGCCGTTATTTCCTTTCTGCCAAAAAGAAACAAGAGAAAAAGAACACACATCGATCCACACCCATCAACGAAGCCGGAAATAGCAACGCGAATCCTACGCGTCCAGTTTACCCCTCTTCCCCATCCCGCCAAAGCCAAAAGAAACAAAGACGCGACCATTGCGAGAACGCGGAGGAGAAGAGCGCGTTGGGAGAGAGTTCGATAGACGGACGGGAGCAACTGCAGGGATGAATGGGAGGGAGGGAGGCTTGAGCGATAATTTCCGGAAAAGGG